>JBBYHM010000027.1:3418795-3428859 GCA_038381775.1 Adansonia rubrostipa
TTTAATTTATTTAATTTAATTAAAGATAATTTTTTTATATGTTTATCTCTTAATTAATTTAATTTAATTAGAGATAAGATTTTATCACTTATCTCTTAATTAATTTAATTAAAGATAAATTTTTTTTATATATTTATCTCTTAATTAATTTAATTTAATTTAATTTAAGATAAATTTTGATTGGTGACACATGGGAATTTGTGATTGATCGAAATTTCTCTTCTAATAAGGCTATAACGTGGCAAAAAAGCCATATCATTATTTTTTCAAAAAAAAGTACACATGTCACAATCGAATTAGATCTTAAATATCACATCAATATTTATTTAATAGTGTTAGTATAAAGTACTTATATATTTGACAAAATCATATTACAAATATCTATTTAAGCTAAAAATTTTTTAAGTACTCAATTAAGAAAAATAGTATAATACAAAAGACATTTATGTAATTAACTCTATAGAATTATCTCGAAAATTTTAATAGAAGTTCGAATGCATCCCGCAATTAGATACGTTTGCATTAAACAAATTATAGGATTGCTATGAAAAGTAGATTCAATTGCAATATCATTTTAAAATTAAAATTTATCTTAGCCATATGTTAAAAATATATATTTTTAAATTTTATAAGTGAAAATAAATAAAATAACACATAATTTTTTTAGCATATATTAACATATAATAGTTTTTAATCCGTTTATAAAATTAAAAAAAAAAAACTTTTTTATCCATACGAAACAACGAATTCTATAAAAATCGACGATGAAATGGATTATCGAGCTCAAAAAAATATCATACGATATTCATGTTTATGTATTACATCCATGTTTCTCTAGGCATGAAGGAAGGACATAATAGTCTTCACAATAAATTTAATTTAGAATTGGTCAAATTAAACCTTCAGAAACACGTATGAGATTTACCGTAACTTTCGATAACAATAAGCTTTTTCTTTTTTTATTTTTTTTCTCCTTTTTAAGTTTAAATTTTATTTCTCCTTTAATTTACAGAATGTTTTCAAGTGTTCAATTAAGAGTGACTGTTGTGCAACTCTTCTCTCTTGCTTATGTTTTTCCACCACGTGGAAATATTTAAAAACACATCTCAATAATAATAATAATAATAATAATAATAATAATAAATTGGAAGGCTCCTTTTATTCTACAACACCTGATTTTTTTTTTCTACACATTCCTATAAATAAGAACATCGCTTTCTATTTTTCCTCTATCCATCCTTCGATCTTTTTAAATAAAAAAAGAATCCAAACCCACGAATTTATTTAGTAAATAAAACAAATACTGTAACAAACCTATTATCGTTTTCCATTTAAAAAAAAAAATTGTTATCAGTGGCTCCGGAAGAAGGAAATAGGGATTATGAACCCAACACAATTCCATGATCACCACCGCCATGCAAAGAAAGAGAGCCCCTCCAATGTTGGTAATGGTGGCTTATGCCCTCCGCCTTTGAAAGTCAGCAAAGACTCTCATTTGATAAAAAAATCATCGTCTTCGTCGTCATCATCATCGGCAGCTTCCTCCGTCGTCGCCACCGGCACTGCGAAGCCGCAACAGCAGCGTCACCCTGTCATCATCTACACGCACTCTCCTAAAGTCATCCACACCCACCCTAAAGATTTCATGGCATTGGTGCAGAAACTCACGGGTCTTTCCCGCAATGAAGATGATCATCATAATCATAACCATCCGCCTCATCAACAAGCCAAGGTGGAGAATGGCACTGCTTCAGCGGAGGAAGACAGCAAGAGGATCAACAATGATGACAACGAATCATCGTCGGTTATAACAGATGAAAACTGCGAAGGGCAAGTGAATTCTTGTTTCGTCCCACCCTTATTTGATCCTCCATCAGCACCATTTTTAACAAATATTCCAGTTTTTACCCCGAGTTCTGCTGATTTTCTTTGTGTGAATCATCAGCCTTATTACAATTACACCGATTCGTTGTTTTTCACACCAAACATGAGAAGCTCTATTTCATCATCTTCCGGGTTGGAGGGGATGAATGAGTTTCGTGATTATTAAAAAGTTTTGTTTTGTTTTGTTTTTTTTTTTTTTTTTCTGCCTTTTAAGAGGAAATTTGTTATTTAATTAATTACTTACTTTTTATGTTAGTTTCAATTATTCGGTTTTCAGATGGAAATAAATTCCTGGTTTTGTTCATGGAATTATATTATTAATTAATAAACCTTTTGCTTTATTTAATGGTTTATTTAGTTGTATTAATATATTGATTAGTTTCTTTTCGTTGCCAGAGCAGCGCTGATGATAATATAAATTTTTTGATATTTGAGATTCTATGTTTTTTTCTTTTTCATGATATTGTCAGGATTAAGAAGATTAAGTCTCTATTGACAATTGAAATTATATTTTCTGGTTTTCTTTTGTTGGAAAGCTTCCAGGAGACATGGATTTGTTGCCAAATCGTAACAGGATGATTAACAGATGTGGTATTGATGCTTAGTATTTGGAGTCCTATTGTAATAATGACGTCAAATGATATATTTTTCTATGTAGCTTTTTAACTTGAAGTTTATTCACTCTTTATGCTATACTCTTTAAGATTTACACGTGATTTTAAGTCATACATGGAATAAAATAAAGTAACTTTCTTCTATTTTTCATAAACAAATCCCAACCTATTTTATCTCAAGATTTAAATTGGCAAAGACTTTCACTATTCAATTTATCCAAAATTCGAATTTAATACTTTAAAGAAAGGAATTATGTTGATAGAATTTGAACTCAATACTTTGCAAATGAGGTTTCTGGGGTTTTAGTGATATGAAAGACCTTTCAAGTTTGTAATTATTAGGAATCTCCGAACAGAGCTTCAAGTTTCTAATATTGTAATGGTAGTTTAGAAATGACGTGTTGACGACAAAGTCACCTTTTGATGCCTGGCTTCGCCAGGATTGAGCCATCTTTAGATCTTCAAAGTAGTTGAATCAAATTCAGATTGAATTTGCAAATTGCGAATTGATTCTCATTTTTTTTTTTAAAGGAAATGCAATTATAGGAAAAAGGAAAAACATTGAACATCTTATGAAATGGAAGAAGTTTAGCATTGAATCAAGATTTCCTTCCCAATACAAACAAATGACCCTTCTTCTTTTTTTTTTTAATTATTATTATTATTTTCTTATTTTGATTCTTTTACATACATACAGGTGTACGAGTACTGATCTCTGATACAAATGCAATGCAATCATTACTTTACAAAAACAAAACAAAACAAAACAAAACAATTATTATGTATTGTAATTTGTAGAGCAAACTACTTGGTCTTCTTATCATCTTGGTTTTGTCTTTGGAGGACGACCGGCGCTGCTGGGATGCTGAACCACCACTCTCTCAATCTCCTCATCCATCTCTCCGTGCTTGCTTTCCTTGGAGGTGAATACCTCGTAAATATTTCCAAAAATATCGCCACAACCATGTATTTGCCAGGCAGCAACGCCACTAGCAAAGCTGTAATCACAAGACTAACCGCTAATTTCTCGCTTGCCTGCCAAGTTTACATACATACATACAAACTCAGCACGCTACTACAAACAAAAATTTGCTCTACTCTGATCAATTTTTATATCACTATTTGTTTAAACAAAAGACAAGAAACCAACAGCTGAAAAGTAGTAGGAACAGAACCTGTGGGAAAATGGAGAGCAACAAGGCACGAAATTTCAGAAGCACAATGTTTCCATCCTGGATTAGCTGTTCAACTTGAGATATCGCATTCTGAACAGCCAAAAGCTGCTCCATTGTGTTCATGGGAGGAGGTGCTATTATCTTCATTTCAACCAATGCCCCGCCTTGGTTGCAAAATCGTGTAAGAATCATAAAGATTGCAAAAAGAAGTAGCATCAATGCCAACGTATGGGCCAGCCATTCCCTGAAAATGGACAACAATGATTTCCTATGAGAATGAATTATTCATTCAGGCAAAGAAAACCTAATAAGACATGAACATAACTATGAAGCCAACTCGAGTGTTATGCGAAAATGTTTTCCATTTAGATCAACTAATATGCCTCAGGAATCAGGATTATTTATCAGAAGTGCAGATGGATATAACCAGACACCAGAGGCATCTAGAAGAAATGCATTGGAAATAAAGCATTCAGTAAACCTGACAGTGGACAACCCGCTCCTCAAAGGTATAAAGGAAACCATGCAATAGAGCACAGATTTACTTTCCCAACTTCAAAGTTTACTCTTTCTTTTTTTTTTTTATTTTCTTTTCCCGCACGAACCCTTTTATGATGCTTAGGATAGTATCTAAGCTTACAAGTATCTGCATCAAATTATGTACACAACTTGACTTCCAGATATCAATAGAACTACTCCAGCTTAGCTCAGGATTATTTATCAAAAAAGTGTAGATGGATGATACGAATCCGAGGCATTTTGAAGAAGTGCACTCCAGAAGAAGTTGCATTGGAAATAAAACATTTAAGTCAACTTGATAGTTGACTGCCCTGGCCTAAATTAGGCATATATCATGTCATGTCCAAGAACAATATCTTTTCTTTCTTTCTTGTTTTTTCTTTTTCTTTTTTTTTTTTCCAGTTAACTATCAGGTTAACAATATCTGAATAAAAAAAGGGAAAGATGATTTCGACATCCTGGTTTCTAATCTAGTCTCTAGACCTAATTCAGCTCTTATTCAAAAATAAAAAATAATAACAGATAGGTTAACATTGATGATTTTAAGACCTCAACATGGTTTAAATTTGAAAAGAAAATGTTTGGAAATTAAATACAAGTATACAGTACATACACCCTAAGAACTAGACGTTTGGGAAACTTCACTACCTACACTTTCCAAAATGATGTCATTATGAGTCGGAATAATTCGGTTTTGTTGCTAGCATTGTACCACCAAACTGTATTTCATTTGCCACATTATGCTTACCAAAAACTTAATAACAAAGAAAAATTGTTTATTCTATTGCGCATTACCTCAAAATAATGAACAGGGAAATCAAACAGAACATAAAAGACTTTAGAGGATCCTCCCAATATACCAGCGAAAGAAGCCACTTCCCAACTTCCGTCACTGGAAGAAGTAACTCCTGCAAGCATAAAATTACAAAAAATGGGCAATTAGACGATAGAACAAGTCCTGGAAGTTAGGGCGACAATCAGGAGAAAGAACAGCAGAGCCAGAATTAAGCCCAATATGAGTCAGTGACAATCAAAAATAGTGTTCAAATTAATCACTCTACCAACAAACACTGAATGATATAAATTCATGGCATCACTCACAGAAACAAATGAGCACATGCAGCATTTAGCCATTTACAGTGTCCACCAACCACATTAAACTCGATAATCAAAACTTAATAAACAAGTCAATCAAACTCACTATTTTTAACAAACTTATTTTCAGTCGAAAAATGAAAAGGACCAAAGAAGGATTAACATTTTTGAAACTCTAAAGCGACCAGTTGTATCTTCCGATACCTTCATAACAGCTAAGTTTGTGTCAATACCATCCACTTTAACCCCATCAACTGTTTCTTGAGCTAGCACCACTTTTTTATAGTTGTCTCTAGATTCCTTAACTGCTCTCTCCAACAAACTCATCTCACCCACAGCTACTTCACCCACAAGAAGTCCAGCCTCACTGAGATTATTTGAATTTGAACCAAACATAAAACCCAAGTTCGAAACCATTGCCAAGGCTGAGATTGAGTACATGCCACAACCAGCCACAACATTGCCACCCCGGTCTAATTCCCTTGAACTTGACATATTTGCAAGAGTCTCCAGTATTAAATCTCCCCCAGGTAATTGATCACAAAGATTAAACATAAGAAGAGACTCAAAGCGAACAGAATTTGAGGAACTAATTTCCTGAACAGCTTGCAGACGTAAAATTCCAAGAACAGCTTTAGAAAGTGCATCATCCTTTTCAATTCCAGTAACATGGAACTTATTTATAAATCTATGAACATATAGTATTTCCCGGATTATTGCTAGCCAGTAATCACGCCGAGTGTGCCCTTTAAGTTCAGGAAACTCTATGACAACTGGTTCTGATCTACAAGAGAAAAACCATATACAGTCAACAGATCAATTATATTATCAGACAAGCTTATGCTAAAATCAAAGTATGAAATTCAAATCATGATTGATTCTGCACCAAAACATCACAGAATTCATTTGGACAGTATAGAAGAGAATGGAACAAATACAAATCATGCCTTACAAGGAAATTGATTTGTACAAGACTGCCTTGTCAAAAAGTCGGGTACCCCATGGTCCGGTCAACTCAGGTTTAACAATTTGTTTTAGATCATCTGACAAATCATATCTTTTGGGTTTGTCATAAGATACGACTCGAAGGGCTTCAAAGTACAATGCATGATCTGTCAGTATTAATCGACCTGGAGACACGCAGCAAAGATCTCAGAACAAGCTAAATATTGCACCATATAGTAATCAACAACCAAAAAGCTATTTACAAAAGCAACGACAGAGAATGAAAAAAGAAAAGTAAAGGAAAAAAGTATGGTTGCAGTAGAGAATTTCACTACTCAACAAATATATCATATAGTTTATTGAATAAAATGTTCGCTATCCCATCAAGTTACCTGGCCATGTTGATATTCCAACATGTTCAAGAACCGGTTGAGTAGTGACTGTTCCATCCACCTCAAGTATCTTTTCCCCTCTTGATGATCGAACAGCAGACAAAAGAGATGATTCTGATTGGCTCTTCATCTTTTTTATCACTCTATAGAGATTGAATTTTAAATACTATATTCAGATATGCAAACCTACTAAATAAACATGCTGCCATAAATTACTAGGCCTTTTATGTACTGTGAAACTTTCTTGGATGAATTTATAGCTAAAAGCTCAAACAAAAAGGTGTAATCAGCATTGGATTAGAAAGATGGCCAGTAGATATATGGAGAGTAACTAAATTATACTAACTTCTGACGAGAACCTTCCATACCATATGATTCATCGTGTTAATGGCGTTACATCTCAAACCACCGCAAATTGGTTTTAGTTACATAATTAGCATGATATTAGAGGCCAAGTTTCATAGGCCTATTTGTTTCAATTTTTAATGTCAGGATTACATGTGAAGGAGAATGTCAATGATTTATCCAATGCCGTCAAGGGCATAAAGCACTCTCTAAATGCTAGAACCCTTATATTGCCTAAGCCCAAAAAAAGAAAAAAAATACCTAGCCTGAGTGAAGTAACCTGCAATATGGATACATGTGTACTTATGTGCGTATGTCTGCGTGTGTGTGTGTGTGTGTAATAAGCTTAAGATTTATAATTATGATAATGAACTCTAAAGATTGGTCCAGTTTATCTACAAAACATGCGAAATTTTCTTTTATTTTTGTCGGCCAATACGCACGTTTTCCTTCTGGTCCCTTTTCTATTGTCTAATACTCAAAAATTGAGAAGTGGAGAGTTTTATATTATCCCCTTTGTTACTAGTAAAAGTACATCCAACAAAAAAAAGTTAAAATAAAGTTTATTAAAGAGAACTTCAATCAGGCAGCTTTTTTATGCCTATTGCCTTACAGAAAAGCGCACGTATGCACTCCAGGCGTGTGCCTGATCGGCTGCACCTGGCTTGAAGGGCCTGGGTGCTTTTGTTGTCTAACAATAAGAAGAACCATGCCTTGACAACACTGATTTTATAAACAATATTAAATTTCATGTTTGGTATCACCTGGTATGGGATAATTAAGACATCATATTCATAACAAGTATTATAAAGGATTATAAAACCCTTCAAACATTATATGAGTTTCAATTACAATGAGCTGAACTGCTGAAGTACAACAAGGCTAAGCCAACAGATTATGCATCAGATTTATTTAGTAAAAAGCTATAAGAAAGAGAATAACCAGATAATTTACTGAGAAGGGACATGGCAGACCATCTAAACTTCTAGAAATGAAATCAAATAGTATCTAAGTCTAACAAAATAAACTCTTTTAACCAAGAATAAAGTCTCATGCACTTTAAACTTCAAGTTCAACCCAAGGTCATTTCCTTTATCAAGAATAATTCTCATTTCCTCAAGGCTAACCTCATAGAGACATCATCACTTTGATAAGTAGAAATAATTGCCCGTCCCTATCTGGAATTCTGCCCCTACTTGATTGACAATCTTCTACGATCTACCGCAAAATTTCCCCATAAATCATATTGGGTTCAGGCTCAAATACAAGTCTTTCGTTCAAAATTCCCAGCAGAAGCCTCACTCGAAAAGATAAATTTGGAATTAATGTGAACTAGACTTGGTTTTACACACATCATGTCAGCCTTTTTGGTTAGCTATATTACAGGAGCAACTTAGAACAATTTAAAAATCATATAGAATGCAACACAAATGATTATAGCCAGTAGGTATCGGCCAGATGCAACCCTCTAACAAGGGCACATTCAAAGAAAAGTAACACATTTTAACTTCAGATTAAAAAACAGAAAGGTGCAGTCTGCAGGTTGAGCTCCTGAGATGTTCACTTCATACAAAATGATTAGAGTAAGACCATATCAGAATTATCTCCCACCAAACCTTACATGGTGTGTTCATGCATGCCAGATTTTTGAAACTCCATGCCACATGTCAGTGTTAAGTAAGACAGAAAAGATAACAGAGGAGGGTTTGAAACTTTGACAAATCTGCAACTCCCACTTACAATTTTTTCTGCAGTAAGGTCCATTAGGCACTTGTACGTGTATTTGTACCGGACAAACTACTTTCAATTCCATTTAATATGGTCCCCAAGGCCCTGCTATATATACTGTTTACTTCTTTAAAAAGACTCAACTCAAGGCTGTTCGGTTTTCTTCTGATAATTGATCATACTTTACAAACCCTTTGATCTTGTTTTGAGAATTTAACTTAGGATCCCTCTAGTTTGGCAATATAGCCCGTATTTGGTTATTAGTTAAGTTATTTAAACCTTCAAGGAATAAGAGCTAAGCAGGGCACAAATTTCTTATCTTTAACCACTAAAATTTTGCATTAGACACACATTATACGACCGAAACAGAAACAAGAGAGAGGGATGAAAGTATATAGGAAATTCACACAGTAAAGGCTCATACCTCTCCAGTCCATTTATGTACTTGTCATAGACAGAGAAATGAAGCCGACCACCAGTTGAGATGGCAAGAACCTCAAAAAGATTTTCACAAATAATCACATTGGCAATGATTGGAACTGCAGGAGCTATTCGAGAGAAGGCTTCCAACCCAACTGACAGATCATCATCTAACTGCAAGCAAGACAAAATGACGAAAATAAGTTTCAACATCAATTCTAAGGTTCATTGGACAATTAATGGTGCTAGCAAACCTTTTTTCCAAGTACATGAGAACCCATGAAGCACAACACACTTCTAGCAAGGGAGTATCCAAGTGTTTGATACGTGTACAACACAGACATGGTTTCGACACGGCGGGATACATGTCAGACACACCAAAAAATAAAAATAAAACTGGACATGATCAGAACATAGTCAAGACACAGCCAGACACATCCCTGACACAGCCAGACATGCAATGAAGGTCTTTCTTTTGCATTTTTTTCCCAAACATGGAATCAACAATGAGCAAATTGGTTTAATGGATTTTTTAAGATTCAATTTTTTAAATTTGAATTAATTTTTAAAAAAAAATGAAATTTTGCATGTTAATATTTAATTGAAAAATATCAATTTTACATTTTTTATTGTATATTATTACATAATTTTTATGCCATATCTGTGTCATAGCTTTCTAGAAATTCTCGTGTGGCCATGTCCATACCACGTATCGCGTGTCCGTGTCCATGCTACCTAGATGAGAACAATTTAAATGTGCATAATATAAGAAAGGATGCTTTAATCATAAAAGACATAAGATTATTAGGAGTTTGCACACAAGATAAGTAGCACGCATTCACAGATAAAAAACGAAGCAAACGTTTTCACATGAGATATGTAGCACACATTCACAAATAGAAAACATGGGAGCAAAAGGCAGCAAGAATCCTTTTGCAAGATGATTG
>JBBYHM010000027.1:3432992-3447195 GCA_038381775.1 Adansonia rubrostipa
AATTCGGCCCTAAGCTTAGAATTCAAAAATTTTTCGAGCCATGGATAGGCCCATAGAACCGAACTAAGATTTTTTTCAGGTCAGATGGGGCCAAATTCGTGCCTAGCTTAGAATTCAAAATTGCGTAAAAGTAATTACATTTAACATAAAATAAAAAAATAATGTAAAATATACTTAAACCCGAACCCGACCTGAACTCGAACCCTAGCCCGAATTGGCCCAAACCCGAATTGGCCCGAACCCGAATTAGCCCGAGCCTGAATGGACCCAAACCTGAATCAATCCAAACTCAAAAAAATTCGAACCCAAAATGACTCGTTCTAAACCCGCCCGAACCCCCCAATTGCCACCTCTGAGTGAACTTAGAGCCGTGTTGTCGAAGCATCAAATCTTGACGGGGGTTAAATAAACAGGTAGCTGCAGAAATGAGATTGAGACACCATGCAAGGTAGAAGTGTCCATGGTATGGGATGAGTTGTGGTGAAAATTATTTTTTTATTTTTTTTTGTTTAAGTCCAAAATCAAGTTCGAAATAAAAACTCGAATTATTATACAAAAATAAATTTTATATTTTTATTATTAAATAATAATTTAAATTAGATAGGCCTGAATTAAAGACTTTATTCAAAGCCTAGTCCAAAAAAGTAATCTAACTCAACAGGTTTAAGGCATAAGCGAAATTACAGCCGTTGACGTATCATGTGTAGATTAGCAAGCATATAATTACTTAAAAAAGTGTTAACCGATGTTGGTTCGTCCACCTAAAAAATTGTAATGCACACAATATATGTGACTTTGTTCTTTTCTTCTCTTCAAAAAAGAATTGCAGAATCAATTACCCTGAAATGCTGGAGATTGATTGCAAGAATATTTGGATGCCAATCATGCATATAGAATGGCTTAGTGCTAAGCGTTGGCAAAAAGACTTGGAAGGGAGACTTTGAAGTCTAGCTGGTTGCAAATGCTGCTGCCTTAGTCATTTTAGTATCATAGACTCTTTTGTTTAAGAAATGTTTTTTGCACACTAAAATAAAAGTGTGTGGTGGAAATTTGTGTAAGCTAGCTTCTTTAAATTATGCTGCAAGTAGAAAGATAAATGTACTCGAAGTTGCTTATGTTTAGCGGATTACTTTTGACTAAAATGTGATATATTTGAAACATACGTGGATTACTTTTGACTATAAAATGTGATATATTCGAAACATTCGTGGATTACTTTTGACTAAAATGTGATATATTTGAAGCATGGATGATATACATTGTAAGTTTGTCAAAAAAAAAAAAGAACTCTTTCTACTCTCATTTTCTGTTATGTTTTCCTTCTTCTTCCTCTTTTTTGGTTTAAGCTTTTAATAGACCACTCTCATTTGCAAACAACACCTGGTATTAGAGCTGTTATCTTAAAGGGTATGAGTCTCTTCGACACCTTCTAGAATGTTTTTAGAAAAAGATTCAAAGCAGCTGCAGTCCAGTGCAAAACCTTGGACCAAGCTATTGTCTTTATGTCCTCGAACAGCTTCTCCTTGCCTCCATCACCTGTCTTTGCAAGCGAAAACTACCACATTTGTGCAGTGAAAATGAAGACTTACCTATCATCACATGACTTATGTAAGTGGTTGAATTGGCTGGGATCCTCCACCCTTGAGACCCAATCCCACCATTGCTCAAATTAGGTAGCATAGTGAAAAATATGCTAAGTGATATAAAGCTATGTCTTGTTTGCAAAATGTACTATCTAATGTGATTTTCGCCAGGATTGTGGTGTGAACAGCACCAAAACAAGCTTGAGACAAGTTGAAGAAAAAGTTCCAAGGGTGAGAAAAGACTAGGCAGTACTGACTTATAAACTTGAAGAGGGATTTTGAAATTTTGAAGATGAAAGTTAGTGAGAGTATCAAATTATACTCTGGCATAATCATGGCTATCATCAAGAGTGTTAGATTGCTTAAAGATGAATTTAATGACAAGAATTGTGGGGAAGGTAATCACAACTCTTCCTGAGAAGTATGAGTCCAAGATCTATTCTTTTAAGATTTAAGAGATTTGTTCAGCGTCTTATGATCAAAGTCGATTAATGCATTTTATGCTCAAGAGCGAGTGGGTTTCAAGCTAAGAGCAAGTAAAAGGCAAGCAGTTCATGCAGTAATGGAAAAAAGGCTTTGAATAACAGAAGAGAGAAACAAAGGAGAGACAAGGACAATGCTAAGGATGGCGGAAAAAAGAAGTATCCACGTTGCTCACATTGTCAGCATACAACTTATTTGGAAAGGTAATGTTGGTTTAGACCAAATATTCAATATAGATCATGAAAGAAAATGGGGCACAAGAAAAGAGTTTGTAAGAAAAAAGGACAACAGCAACAGAATACTTAAGCTCAAACTATAGATGGGAATCAACAGTAAAAGGAGCGAATGTTTGTTACTTCTTGTTACACAACTAGCAACAAAGCTAAAGTGAACCGGCTGATAGATAATGGTTAACCGTATGGGCTCTGATAAGGAATGTTCAAAAGAATTGACAGAACTTGCAACTTCAAGATTATAAGATTATAAGAGTTTATTGAAGCTAAAGCTATGTTTGGATACATAATACTAAGAGAAAAGAAAGGAAAAGAAAGTTGAGAAAGTAAAGGAAATATACATTTTTTATTTAGACAGTTTTTCTTTTCTTTCGGTTCAAATTGGGATTTATAAAAATTAAATATTTTAAGAGAAAACAAAAGATACTCAACACTCTCACTTTTCCTAAGGTAAAAAATTTTTTTATAAACGAGGGAAAGGAATTCCTTTTCTTTTCTTTTACTTGATTTTTCGTTATGTACTCTAATCCAAACGTAAGGTAAAGGAAAAGGAGATGTGCTTGTAGACACTCTGATCGCAAAGATAATTACAATGGAAAATAGTTACATTGTATTGAATTCAAAAATGAAGTTGTTATTTGATAACTTCTAGACTTCGGTTTCCTATGGTCATGGATAAGGCCATATTATTATTTAATAATTCTAGACTTTGGTCTCCCATCTTTCTGGATAAGGGTTTATCATTAAGTTTGACTTCACCTCTAATACGGTGGGTCGAAGAAGGCAGTAAGAGAACCAACAATGATGATAATGAATCACCATCTGTTAATAACAGATGAAAATTTTGAAGGACAAATGAATTCTTATTTTGTGTCACCTTTGTTTTCATCCGTTACCAGCACCCTTTTTGACAAATATTTCAGTTTTTACACGTAATTCGATTGATATTCTATGCTTGGATCATAATGATCTGATCAATGAGTTATGTGATTATCAAAGTTTGTCCTTTTTAAAGAGCAAAAATCATCGGAGTCTTTGGTTCAGTAATAATTAGTTTCAAGCAAACAGCGGCTATGATTTTATTTTAACCAAAAAAATAAAATTCCTGATTCTGTTCGCTGATTTTGTTCATGGAACTATACATTCTGTTTTGTTGATCATCATGAGGACTAATTTTTTTGCATGCATGAGATTTCATGTTTATTATTATTTTTATTTTGAAATTTCATGTTTATTATCTTTATTTTTGTTTTTTGTTTGAGATGATCTTATTGGATCCATCCTTTATTTCTGATGGTAATTAAGTAGCTACTTGCACTTCTCATTGAGAGGATTTGAGAAGAGACCTTAGGCATAAATATTTGTCATATAACAATCTATCTATCTATATCTATATCTATATCTATATATATATATATATATATAAGTGACTTTTAATATTAAAGAAATTTTTTTAAAAATTTTATTATCAATATATAAATAAAAAAATGAGTTTCGTAAATTTCAGTCACCAACCTCCAAACATGTTCCAATCACAAAATATCAGAAATGTACGCCATAAGTGGAAAATTATACTTGTAAGTTATTGGCTTATTGCCTGTCACAAATCATAATTAGCTCACAGTTGTACATTTGTTTCTTCTTCTGCTTTCTTCTAGTCTCTTTTGTTAATTTCTTCTGATTTGAGCTCATAAAGATCAAAACATGACTGCTAAGTCCGGCAGTTTTTCTGAAGTGAAGTCATATCATGCAAAACTTAAAAAAACATTAATTGATGTGATTGAACGTTACTGCTGTGTTATGTTAGAGTAAGGATCGATGATCAAAATGACAGCATAGCATATATAAAGAGCCAAAAAAACATTTGGACTTTTGAGACAATAAGCCTAACATGGACAATAACTTTTGTTAAATAATCTTAATCAGTCCTTTTCTGAACAGACTTCACTTGCATTTAAGACATTAGTTTAATGACGAAATTAGGAAAAACCCATTGTTAATTGATTAAGAAATTATGCGAAAAACCCGATAAATGAACAAAATGAAGCAAACATGAGTTTTCATGCATCCCACCCCGATTAAATTAATCAAGCTTTTACAAAATATAAGAACTTCAGGCGCTGCAGCTCCACCTTTCATACCTATTGGAATTTAAACAATTACTCATCCTTCATCTCATTAACTCCTTTTCCTAATTTGCTACTATATTTAAAAGGATATATATATATATATATATATATATATATATATATATATACTGACACCAAGGATAAAAGCACTAGTGTTAGTCTTCAAAATTTTTATGGCTAGCCCACGCTGTCATTTAAAAAGCTTGAGTAGAGAGACATGTAACCTTGACATATTTAGAAGAAACAGCGGAAAGAAGCATCACATGTTGTTGCCTCTTAACTCTCGATAATGGAATTTCATCCCAACTTGTTCACCAACCATGCCCTACTTTATCTGAATCTTTTGATTTGAATCCAAAGTACAATCATTTAGATGGTAAATATTATAAATTTTTGTGCACTATATCTTATATCTGCCACAGGGTAAAGAACAAGTAGATTATCATTTTTGGCACATTTTTAGAGGGGTACGGTGTCCCATGACCTGTAGGACCAAAATACAACAATTAATCACGAACAAGTTAAAAAGAATCCTACTCGTCGATGAAAACTCAGAAACTGCTAGTCCTTTTTAGCAACCAACATTTTTTACGGATACGGTGTTCCATGAGTATAGTAAGATTTTGACGCAAATACGGGTTCCAATTAGAAAGGCCAACAAATTCTTGCGGTTACAAGGCCAATGGAAGCCTTATGCATGGCCAAGTTGTCGAGTAGACATTGATCAAACTGAATGAATCCCAACAAATAAAATCTTAGCGGACGTTGCCAATTCCTGAAAGGAATGATCACTGGAGGGTGTTATCTTTAACTGCTGTAAAATTAGAGTAGGTATGATCAAAATGACAGCATATATAAGGAGCCAAAAACACCAGTCGTACTTCGAGACAATAAGCTTAATGTGAATAAGAACTTTACTTGAATAATCTTAATCACCTCTTCTCTGTACAGACTTCACTTGCGTTCAAGATGTTCGTTAAAATTAGGAAAAACCCATTGTTAATTGATTAAGAAATGATGTGAAAAACCAGGCAAATGAACAAAATGAAGCAGACATGAGTTCTCATATTTTTGAGATCTAAAAATTTCTAGAGTTCTGTAATACAAAATCATTACTTCACAGGAAGAAACAATTATGCACACTAAAGAACGAAATGAACAAATACTGTTATCAGTTTCTCTTCTTATCTTCCTTCTCTCTTTCAAGAACCACGGGAGCTGCTGGGATGCTGAACCACCACTCTCTCAATCTCCTCATCCATCTTTCCGTGCTTGCTGTCCTTGGAGGTGAATACCTCGTAAATGTCTCCAAAAACATCACCAGAACCAAGTACTTACTAGGCAACAATGCCAATATCAAGGCTGTAAACAGAAGTGCAACCGCAAATTTCTCACTTGCCTGGTAGATTTTTAGATTTAGATTAACATCATAGCCACAAAGTCAGGCAGACTACAAAATTAGTCTCGTGAGTTTTATATGATTATTCAAGTAGAAAATTTTGAGTTGCGGAAATGAGTTGCTGATAGGCTTAAAGACAAGAAACCAATAGATACTACTATGGTGAAAAGCAGAGAGTACAACCTGCGGGAAAATGGACAGCAACAGGGCGCGGAACTTGAGAAGAACTATGTTTCCATCTTGGATAAGTTGTTCGACTTGAGATACTGCATTTTGAACAGCCAAAAGCTGCTCCATTGTGTTCATAGGTGGAGGTGCTATTATCTTGATTTCATCCACAGGCCTGCCTTGGTTGAAAACCCGTGTTAGAACCATAAAGATTGCGAAAAACGATAGCATCAATGCAAAGGCATAACCCAGCCATCCCCTGAAATGGATAAAACATATGACCTCCAATGAGAATAATTCGTGTAAGGAAAATGTAGAGTGTTATGAGAAAATCTTTTCTATTAGATCAACCAATATACCATCTTTATAAAAGACAAGAATTTTTACTTAACACAGTGTTTCCCCCTGTAACATAGCAGGGTTTAACTTTTCTTAATTCAAAGTTTACTTTTCTTTCACGGAAACCCTTCCTTCAATATATGTATTCATGAGTTAGCCAAGTACCTAAGCTGACAGTATCAGATCAAACATTTACACAACTTTCAAATTATTATTTATAAGTTTGGACGGACAAGACCAGCCACAAGAGGCATTTGGAAGCAGCGCATTCCAGACGAAGGTGCATTCGAAATGAACCTGACAGTTGACAGCCCCATCCTGGAATGGATATAAAAGAAAGCGCTAGACTATAAACCCTTCCCCTTCTGGTAGAGGAGGGATTAACCTTTTCTACTTCAAGGGTTACTTTCTCTTTCACATGAACCCTTCCTTCAATCATTGCAATCATGTCTAAAACATATTTATCCAGCTCAGGAGAGTATCTAAGCTAACAAGTATGGGAATCAAATTATTTACATGACTTCCAGATATCAATAGAACTAAACCAGGTTATCTCAGGATTATTAATCAAAAAAAAAAAATTGCAGGTGGATGAAACCAATCATTAGAGGCATAATGACGAAAAACACTCCAGAAGAAGGTGCAATGGAAATAAAACATGTCAGTCAACTTGAGTTGACAGCCTTGTCCTCAAAATAGGTATATAAGAAAGCAACAGGGACATAAACCCCCCAAAAAATTTTAAAAGCATTTATATTTCACGTCCAAGACAATTTCCTTTTTCCATTAAGTATCTTAGTTGACAGTATCCGCACCAAAAAGCTAAGTATAATTTTGAATCTTGATTCCTAATCTAGTCTTCAGATCCGAACTACTTCAGCTTGAATCAGGATTTCATAATAAAAAATAACAATAAAAACAGATAGGACAACATCAATGATTTTAAGACCTCAACACAGGATACATTCCAAAAGATGACGTTTGAAAACTAAACACAAGAATACCTTACATCAACCCTACACATATTTAGTGGTGTAGGAACTTTACAACCTACAGATTACAAAATGATGTCATTACCAGTTGGAATAACTTGGTTTTGCTGCTAGCGTTATACTACCAAATAGTATTTCATTTGGTACCATGTACTTACCAAACAATTAATAATAAAGAAAAAATTGTTTATTTAGTTGTATCTTACCTCAAAATTATGAACGAGAAAAACAAACAGAACAGTAATGACTTTAGAGGATCATCCCAATATACCAGAGAAAGTAGCCACTTCCCAACTTCCATTACTGGAAGAAGTAACTCCTGCAAGTAGGGGAAAAAAAGAAGCAAAATGAGACTATAATACAAGTCATCGAAGTTGGGACCACATCAGTAGAAAGAACAGAATGGCAGAGCCAGAATTAATCAAAATATGAATTGCCGATACTACAAAAAATACGGTTCAAAATTTATCACTCCAGTGACCATCACGGAATGATATCATTTGATGACATCACTCACAGACACGTGCGCATGCAGCATGTACAATGTCCACCGATGGTACTCAATATTCAATAAACAAGGACAGTTAATCAAACTCACTATTTTTAACAAACTTATTTTCAGTTGAGTAATGAAAAGGAACAATGTTTGACATTTTTTAAATTCTAAACTGAAGAGTGGTATCTTCTGTGGTACCTTCATAACAGCTAAATTGGTGTCAATACCATCTACTTTAACCCCATCAACTGTTTCTTGTGCTAGCATCACTCTTTTATAGTTGTCTCTAGATTCCTTAACTGCTCTCTCCAACAAACTCATCTCACCCACAGCTACTTCTCCCACAAGAAGTCCAGCCTCACTTGGATTATTTGAACTTGAACCCAACACAAAACCTAAGTTTGAAACCATTGCCAAGGCTGAGATTGAGTACATGCCACCTCCAGCCACAACATTCTTACCCCGATCTAATTCCCTAGAACTTGACATATTTGCAAGAGTCTCCAGTATCAAATCTCCACCAGGTAATTGATCACAAAGATTAAACATGAGAAGAGAGTCAAAGCGAACAGAATTTGAGGAACTAATTTCCTGAATGGCTTGTACACGTAAAATTCCAAGAACAGCTTTTGAAAGTGCATCATCCTTTTCAACTCCAGTAATACGGTACTTATTTATAAACCTATGAACATATAAAATTTCCCGGATTATTGCTAGCCAGTAATCACGCCGAGTGTGCCCTTTAAGCTCAGGAAACTCTATAACAACTGGTTCTGATCTAAAAAGGAAACACAGCAAACAGTCAATATATATTCTCAGACAAATATTATTTTAAAACCAAAGCAAGAAATAGAATTCAAGATTGATTTAGCACCAAAATATCACAGAATTCTATTGGACAGTTGCCAGAAGAAAATGAAATAAATCTGCATCATGCCTTACAAGGAAATTGATTTGTAGAAGACTGCCTTATCAAAAAGTCGAGTACCCCATGGTCCAGTCAGCTCAGGTTTAACAATTTGTTTTAGATCATCTGACAAATCATATCTTTTTGGTTTGTCATAAGATACAACTCTAACGGCTTCAAAGTACAATGCATGATCTGTCAGTATTAATCGACCTGCAGACAAGCAAGAACAACCTGAGAACATGCTAAATATTGCACTGGATGGTAATCGACAACCAAAACTATTTACCAAAAACAAAGAGAGAGAGACAGAGAGAGAGAATGGAAGGAAAAAAAAAAAGTAAAGGAAGAAGTATGGTTGCAGCAATGTCTACCTTCAATGAACAAAAATATCATATAGTAGTCTATTAAATACATTGTTTGCCATCCAATCAACTTACCTGGCCATGTTGATATTCCAACATGTTCAAGAACCGGTTGAGTAGTGACAGTCCCATCCACCTCAAGTATCTTTTCTCCTCTTGATGATCGAACAGAAGACAGAAGCGACGATTCCGATTGGTTCTTCATCTTTTTTATCACTCTATAAAGATCAAATTTTAGAATACTATATTTAGATATGTAAAACTCTTAAACAAAGATGCTACCATAAATTACTAAGCCTTTGATGCACTATGAAACTTCTTTGGACAAATTTAAAACTAAAAACCAAAAACTGAAACAACAAGGTATAGTCAGGGATAGAATAGAGAAGATGGCAGATAGATATATAGAGAGTAAGTAAATTGTACTACGCTTCTGAGAAGAACTTTGCATATCATAAAATTGATCATGTTGAGATGAAGTATAACCGAAATGTCAAGACTAAGCCAGCAGATTATCCATCAGATTCATTCAGTGAAAAACAATGAGAAAGAGATTAACCAGGTAATTTATGGAGAAAGGATATGGCACACCACCTTGACTATAATGCTGACTATCATGCACTAAAATAAACTCTTTTAAGCAAGAATAAACTACCATGCACTTTAACCTTCAGTTCAACCCAAGTTCATCTCCTTTATCAAGAATAATTCACACTTCCTAGCCACTAAGCTTACAGAGACATCATCATTTTGGAAAGGAAAAAAATAATTTCCATCCCTGTCTATAATTCTGCCCCTAAATGATTGGGCACCGTGATCCATTGACAAAAATTTTCCCACAAAACATAATGGGTCAAGGTTCAATACAGGTCTCTACTTTGTAATTCCCAGCAGAACTCGTGCCCAAAATGCTAGTCCGAACTAGGCTTGGTTTTGCACCCATCATGGCAATCTTTTTGCTCAGTTATATTACAAGTGAACCTTGGAACAATTTAAAAATCACAAATAATGCAACATGAAATGATTATACCTAGTATGCATTGGAATGTCAGATGCACACCTACAATTACAAGCACATTCAAGGAAAATTAAGACATTAAGTTTACTTTAACAAGCAGAACATTGCAGGTTGAGATCCCGAGAGTTTCACCTCATAGAAAATGCTTGAGTAGGATCATATCAGAATTATCTTCCACTTTACATTGGTAGGTTCATACACGTCAGAATTAGGAAAATCCATGTCATGTGTCAGTGTCAATTAAGAGAAAAGAAGAGAAAGGAGGGGTTGAAGCAAGTCTGCAACTCCCTTAAAAAAATTTTAAGCACTTGTTCCTGTAGCTGTACTGGACAAACTATTTCAGTTCTACCTAATATGGTCCCAAAGCCCTTCAAATAAGTGTTTATATTTTTAAAAGAATATTGGTTCAAGGCTTTTGATTTTTTTTTTTTCTTTTTATTTTCTGATGATTGGTCGTACTTTACAAATCCTTTAATATTGTTAGAGTATTTATCTTAGGATTCCTCCAGGTTGGCTGCATATCCTCGTATTTAGTTATTGGTTGTTAAGCTATTTAAACCTTCAATGAATGTGAAGCTAAGCAGGTAACTTATCTTTAAACAGTAAAATTTTGCCATAGAAACACTTAATTGGACCAAAACAGAAAAAAGAGAGGGGCATGAATGTATATAGGAAACTTACGCGTTAAAGGCTCTTACCTTTCTAGTCCATTTAGGTACTTGTCATAGACAGAGAAATGAAGCCGACCACCTGTTGAGACTGTAAGAACCTCAAAAAGGTTTTCACAAATAATCACATCAGCAATGATAGGAACTGCTGGAGCTATTTGAGAGAAGGCCTCCACCCCAACTGACAAATCATAATCTAACTGCAAGCAAGACAAAATGATGACAATAAGTTTCAGCATCAAACCTAAGTTTTATTGGACAATTAATGGCACTAGAAAACCCATTAACCAAATGCATGAAAACAGTTTAAATGTGTACAAAAAAGCTAACTTACATGGACTTGGATTGGGGTGTCCAATACAGGTATGTATCTAAGGGTAGGAGTCATCATTCGCTTAAAGTTTTGAACATGTAGAGTCACCTAAAAATAGTCCGGAAATAGAATATGGCTACAGGGATATGTTTATTAAAAATGTCACAAAAATATATTAATACAATAACTACTGCAAATATCGTATTAATTGAAATTGATTAGGATTAAGCTAAGACGAATCGAAATGGAATTTGGACCTGAATATTAGCTCTAGGACAAGCCCAAGACTTTACCATAAGTGTTTTTTTTTTTTTTTCCATACAATCTAACTTTGAGCTTTAAAGGCTGAAAGATGAAACTCTTAAATAGTAATTGGGTTTTTGGAGACCCATAGTCAAGGTTAAAGGTCACAGATTTATTCAAAAGACAATAAAAATGTAAAATCCAAAATTTTGATTAGGGAGTTACGTGCACCTGAAATTGTATACAGAATCTTCTTATTTTATTTAATCTTTCACCTTTATCTTTCTCAACTTTTCATCTCTTCTCTTTATTTTCTTTTATTGTTTTGCTCTCT
The DNA here is from genome assembly GCA_038381775.1 of Adansonia rubrostipa. Classification (NCBI taxonomy): domain Eukaryota; kingdom Viridiplantae; phylum Streptophyta; class Magnoliopsida; order Malvales; family Malvaceae; genus Adansonia; species Adansonia rubrostipa. The sequence goes on from JBBYHM010000027.1 coordinate 3,444,663, forward strand.
CTCCGCATCCTTTCTCTTTACTCTTTGTAACTTTTAATCTCTTGTATATCTTTTTCTTTTTCTTTCGCTCTCTCTCTGTTTCACAGTTCACACCATGCTTTTCAATTCTTCCTCCCCATCTCTCTTTCTTAATAACTTTCTGGTGTAATTTCAAGTTGAATTCGTGATTAGGATTTTTTTTTGGATCTAAGGTGTTTTGGTTTCATCCAAACACAGTTCCTCTAGTAAGTGACTTGACCCATTGAGGTAGCTAACTCCATATGTTTCACAAGGATTTAGACTTGTATTCCGCACCCATATCCATGTCATGTTATGTCGACATGGATATGGTGCCTTAAACACTGAGTCCATATAACAAAGCAAAAATGAGCTTTTAATCGCAGAAGATATAAGACCATTCGGAGTTTGCACACAAGATATGTAGCATGCGTCAACAGCTGAAAAAAAAGAGCAAGCAAACGTGCAAAAAGATTGCAAGATGATTAAAGTACCTGAACACCCCCCCCCCCCCCAAAAAAAAAAAGAAGAGATGAAACTTACATTAACAGGAGATTGGCTGGTAGCTGCAGGGGCTTCCCAGGCCACCATCATGTCAAATGTAAGGCGTCGAAACTTTTTATCAGCCAGATGACCCATTGCTTTAGTCGAAAGAGCAAGAGCCCTGAAACAGCAGTATTCCAAAAAATTCCTCACATACCGTGACTCATGCTTGATAGAATCAGATGCCTCCGCATTAAAGCTTTCTAGAAGCTCATTTGAAGATGTTTCAAGGATTCTGCATCATGTTGTTTTTGTTACCAACAAGGAGACTATATATTACAGTCAAAAGGCAATTTGCATTATTCTTATTTACATATAGACTGAATTAGAAGGTTATGAAAACCTAATTTAACAAAACAACTTCCAATCAGATTAAGATACAAGTTGCAAAAAGAATTTATGTAGTTATAACATGCAGGCAACAATATCAAAGTAGCAGCACAAGAAACCTACTTTGAGCATCGGCGCACAACGATATTCGCAACTGGAGAGAGCTCAGGTATCCAATTCCTTCCAGCAGATGGAGACCTCTCCAGCTCCTCAAATTCCTCTGCAAAGGAGCTTCGCTTGCTAAGTAACCATTTGAATGTTCCTTCTTTTACCAAACTCTCAAGCATATTTCTAGCTTTGCTTGCCACCGTGATTTCTAACTTTCCCCTCAATTCATACCTACTGAAATGCAATCCACTGTGAAATTTCCTAAAACCCATATATAAGTTTAAATGTCAAGATTTCACCAATAAAACTTTTTAAGTTCAGCAATCTTTCAACGCATCCAACAAGCATTAGCAAAACCTAACTTAAGATTCATACAAAGACAACTAACACAATCTCCAACAATTTCAAATGGCGACCAAAATATTAAATTATATATATTTTGTTTAGCACCTATAAGTTTTATTAGAAATCCAACAAAAGGGACAAACTAATAAAACTCTCAATCTCAGCATCTTTACCTAAGACCCATGACAATTTCATTATTTTTTTCTTAGTTTTTTTTTTTTTTTTTTTCCAAAACCCAAGTATTGAATTCCATTAACCATCTAATACCAAGTACTTAAACTAACTAAATATCGGGAAAAGAAAGAGAAAGAATTCACCTCAAGAAAATGTTAACTTTCAAATCCTTCTACAACCCCAAATTTGTGCACAAGAACATCTTTGCTATTTCCTGCAACGTTTCAAGAACCCCATTTCATATTACCTACTTTGAACAAGTTGCCAACGACCCATTTCTACAAATAGCAAGATTCACAAAGATACCTCAAAAATAAGAGTTCTAAAACAACTTCTGTTTGAAGAAAATACATTATTCTTTGATGGGACTTAAACAAAAGTTGGGAAAAAAAAAGGAAAATCAAAAGAGATAGAGAGGTGATAGCTGTGAAATACAGTAGCTTGAAGTACTGTTAAGGAACTTTTATAATCGTGATGTTTTGGCGGGCGTTTGGTTGTGCTGGGACGGTGGTCTGAAGAGAACAGTGCAGCTGGCGCGAGAACGTGGCCGGCTATGGGATTGACAGGAGGATAGGGTGAAGTCAGATGATGAGAGACGGTGGAAGTTTCGACCAAAGCTTAGAATACTGTTAATGTGGACATATTCCAGTTAATCCTAATCTTTGTTTATCCTGCCCGATGCGCCGACGCCCAGGCTCTGGCCAGTCAAATTGATTGTGTATATTTGTTGTTTTTTTATTTTTTTAGTAAGAGGTGAAATTGATTCGAGGAAGATTAAAAATTAGTGATAATATAGGGGAATTTGGGGAGCGCTCCTCGTTAGGCCCAAGTCGGTTGTCAATTTTATATATATATATATATATATATATTATTATATAATAATACATAAAATTATTATAATTATATAAATATATTGTAAATTACATAAATTATTATTATAAAAAAAATTTTAAATTATTAATAAATATTACAGTTACATAAGTTATATTATTTATTACATAAATTATTATGATTGGTAATATAACTTAATATTATA
>JBBYHM010000027.1:3447295-3473994 GCA_038381775.1 Adansonia rubrostipa
ATATATATATATATATATATATATATACACATGCACATACATACTTAAAATTAACTAATTTACTTTCTCAAGAAATTGGACTTTGTTCATTGTTTGTTTTTTAATATCTATATTTGATTGAGTTAGCTATGCCAACCTATTGAAAGGATAGTTTTCTATCAATTAGGTTCGAAGAGGGAAAATAAATGAGAAACTAAGATGCTTGCAAGATATTGTTCCAGGGTGCTACAAGGTAAATGCTTTTTCTTTTCTAGAACTGATCTGCTTCCTCAATTGCATCATGTAATACACTGAAAGTCGCAAAAACAACAAAGTCACTTACATTTTCAACTTTGTGTTTGATAATCTGCAGACTATGGGCATGGCAGTAATGTTAGACGAGATAATCAATTATGTCCAGTCCTTGCAGAATCAGATTGAGGTGAATTGAAAGAAAAATTACTCATTCACCTTTTCCATATTTTTTTTATCAATAATTCAATATAAAATACAATAAAAATCTATATGTATGTATATGTATACATATATATATACATATGTATATATCATCCTTCATATGCATATATATATATATTTGTTTGTGTGTATTTTAACTCGTATGTATGCATGTTTGTAAAGTTGTAGCACAAATTCATTGACCTAATTAATAATTTTCTTTTTGATTGTTTTCGAAATGCTACAGTTTCTTTCAATGAAGCTGACGGCAGCAAGCACATATTATGACTTCAACTCAGAGTCAGATGCCATGGAAAGAATGCAGGTCCGTTCCTAGCTAGAGATTGCTATTTTTTTTTTAAAAAAAAAGGCTAATAATATTTCACCATTCCTTTATATAAATTAATGTAAATTAAATCTCATAAAGATTTTTTGGTTTTGCAATGTATCAATCAGAGGGAAAAAGCACAGGAGGCAAAAGAATTAGAAAGATTGATGAGAGAAGGATATGTTGGAGGGCTAGCTTGCTTCCACTCATCATCATCTCAACATGGTCCTCTTTGACTTAAACCTAACATTGCCTTACAACAAATATGATAAAGATGCTATATTTTTCAACACTTTTTTTTTTTCAAGTTTATAAAGTGTCAGAAATGTACCCCACTAGCATAAGTGAAAATTTATACTTGTAAGTTATTGCCAGTCACAAAACGTTAATGGAATTCTATTCAAGAAATTAGCTTACAATTGTATACATTTGTTTCTTCTTCTGCTTTTTCTGCAAGTATATCTTTGGTCAATTTCATTTGATTTAAGCTCATAAACATGACCACTAATAAATCCGGCAAGTTTTCCTCAGTGGAGCCATATCATGCAAAACTTATAAAAACATTAAATGATGTGATTAGACTTGACTGCTGTATAATATTAGAGAAAGGATCGATGATCAAAACAGGATATATAAAGAGCCAAAAAAACAAATGGACTTCGGGACAATAAGCTTTATCAGTTCCTTTCTGAACAGACTTCACTTGCATTTAAGACAATAGTTTAATGACAAAATTAGGAAAACCCATTGTTAATTGATTAAGAAATGATGCGAAAAACCCGACCAATGAACAAAATGAAGCAGACATGAGTTTTCATGCATCCCATGCCGATTAAATTAATCAAGCTTTTACAAAGTATAAAAGCTTACGGCGCTGTAGTTCTACCCTTCATACCTTTGGAATTGAGACAATTACTTAGCCTTTATCTCATTAACTCCTTTTCCTAATTTGCTATATTGACACGAAGGATAATAGTACTATTTTTAGTCTTCAAAATTTTATGGCTAGCCCACGCTGTCATTTAAAAAGCTTGAGTAGAGAGACATGTAACCTTGACATATTTAGCAGAAACAGCAGAAAGAAGCATCACATGTTGTTTGCCTTTAACTTTCGATGATGGAATTTCATCCCAACTTGTTCATCAACCATACCCTACTTTATCTGAATCTTTTGATTTGAATCCAAAGTACAATCATTTAAATGGTAAATATTATAAAATTTTCTGCATTATATCTGCCATAGGGCAAAGAACTAGTTGGTTATCAGTGTTGATCAGCTAAAATGAAAAGCTAACTAGCTCCATGACCTGTAGGACCAAAAACACAACAAATAATCAGGAACCAGTTGTTACAAAAATCCTACTTGTCCATGAAAATTCGGAAACTGCTAGTCCTTTTTGGCACCAATATTTTAGAGGTGTGTCCCATGAAAACAGTAAGATTTTGATGCAAATACGGGTTACAATTAGAGAGGCCAACAAATTCTTGTGGTTATAAGGCTAATGGAAGCCATGGGCAATTTGTTTGTCGAATTCACATGGATCAAACTGAATGGATCCCAAAAAATGGAAGGATACATAAAATCTAATGGATGTTGCCAATTCATGAAGGGAATGATTGGAGGAGGGAAACAATTTGCAGTTGTTTATTTCTAGTTATATTTTTGTTTTATAGTGCAAAGTAATTAAAAAAGGGAAGGGGGCAGATGCGGTGCATACAAGAAATTGGGGGACGCAAGAGGAGGACAGCTTGAAATGGACCAAGCCAGAATGGGCAACGTGGGTTCTCCAACATCTACGATAAGAGCTTATGAACCTTTTAAAGCCACTTTTGTTACTCTTTCCCCATCAAAATCTTTCTTCTTTGACTCCCTTTTGACCAAGTCTTTCGCTTATTGTCTCTTGGAGCGTGCATGAACTAAAAGGATAGATTTCCATGTGTTCCCAGTTTAGATTTAGGGTCACATATTAGGTGAAGTTGGGAGACTTATATGGGGGCAAGTTCAAAGATCCAAGTACAGTGGGCTCAATATCAAGCCTTTGGATATCGATCGATGAGGTGGATGAAGTTGTTAGCTAGTCAGTCTTCTTATTGAAAACTGTCTTAAATCTTCTTGGATGCTTTCATATCTTTGTTTTAAGCTTTCAAAAACTAAAGCTCAATCCCAACAAGTTGATCCCAAAGTAGCTTTCTGTGTCATCTCAACGTTGAAACAATTTTAGGGGGAAGGGGGCTGAGGAGTGAAGATCATTGCGGCATATAATATATAAAGGAACTAAAGATAAGGATCTGCAAATCCAATTATAACATTCTTTAATTATATAAATTATATAAGCCAAATCTTATAAATCTTATGAAGATAAATGAAGGTTAAATGAAAGTTATCTCAATGATGAAAGGGATAATTTTTTTTAATGTCACATGCCAAACCAATTTTTTAATTTTTTTATACTTAAAAAGATTTAGAATTGGTATCGTTTTTATACTACTTTTTTGTATTATAATTATATTCCATATATTACTAAATTTTGACATAATTCGTATTATATATGCTTGTGCATTTGTATCGTGTTAGTTAGTGTTAATTTTTCGTGTCATACTATACTTTTTTCATCTTGTATCTAAAATGGTTAGTTCTACTTGTCATTATTCAATAACTCTTAATTTTGTATCATATTAGTTTTATATAAATTTTCATATGTTTATATATTCATGGTCATGTTATTTTTTATGTTATGTCGTATGTTAATTATTTTTCTATGTCATATCCGTGTAAAATACTATTCAAATAACTTTTAATTTTTTCATATATATCGTGTAATGATTGGTTTCTTTTTCTTTTTTTTTTTGAAAAATGAAGCCATATTAATTTTTTAATTTTAAATTATTGAATAAACATAATTGCATTAATAAATTATTACAAGAAATTAAAATATTTAATAATAATATGAGATGAGTTATGCCAGTATTTTCTTTAAAACTTTAGGTGCTTAAGCCAAAAAAAAAAATTATGATGATTAAATAATTAAAAAATTTAGTTATATGATTTTATAAATTATGAGTATTACAAGATTGCCATTAAGTTCATATATATTTTACTTTAAAAATTATCCTCAAAATTAGAATATTTTATATGTTTATCCTAAGTAATTTAATTTAACTCTAAATTTATATTTTTTAATTTTATAATCATATTAAATGTATTATAAATAAGAGTAAAATCAAAGTAACGTGAGGATTTAAGTACTAATAATACAACTAAAATGGTACCCTAAATATTGTTTGGGTAAATTACATGTTAGTCATGAACTTTTATTGGGTTTTTTTTAATTTAGATCACTTAATTATAAAAAATTACAATTTAACCATTAACGTTTATGAAATTGTTTTCTAGTCACCAAATCATTAAAACATAACGGCATGCTGGCATTCCCACATAATATTTTAAATATGACGTAACATAATCACATCTGACATGTAAATTCCATTTTTATGAAAATATGATATTCTTTTTTTTTTTTTTTTTTTTTCAGAAAAGGAAAGACAATTTATTCATTCCGTCACTTAATATTTGGAGACTTTTAATCGTGGTCACCCACCCAAGTCATTCGCCATGTGATTTTTGACAGGTATGTGACCGTATCACGTCAACTTGTCTTTAACTAGTCTTTAATAATTGAGTAATAAAAGCATTTTTATGAAATAAATTTTAGTATAAGTTTTTACTGTTGAATGATCAAAATAAAAAAAAAAAATTTATAATTGGATAACTTAAGTCATAATTATCAATGATATAGGAAGCACGTTAATTTTGAAACATTTTGGTTTCACGTGAGAGGACCATTGCATATATATATATATGTATACACACGTATACATATACAAAGTTGGTCCAACTTTATGTTAATTTATGTATTTCATTTGTGCTCTGGTAAAGGTTGCAAGACTAATTATGCCATATATACATTCAGAATTACTTAATTTGTAAATGGAAGTTATACTTAATCACCATGTAATATCATTTTTAATTAAAAAAATCATTGCTAAAGAACATTTTAACAACATTGCAGTGTGAAAATGCTGACTTTTAAGTTGTAGCTAAATTAAGATAAAATCGAATAGAGCTAAACATGTTCCTGACTAGACTTTAAGTGGTTGTAGATAATTATCATTCATGGGAAGTGAAGGAAATGCGTTTATCTAATAAGCACAAGCAGTGAGTTGCCACTAGCTAGTTTATATATATATATATATATATATAGTATTATTATTAGGTATACTAACGGTGAAGTTTTTTAATTTTACAAGCGAGATTAAAAGGTTATCATATGTCGTTATTATATATTTAGAAAAATTAAAATAAATAAATAAAAATATGTGACGGCCTTTTAACTTCATTTGTGGAGTTAAAAAACTCCACCGTCAATGTATTATATATAATCACAATCTAATAATAAAAAAAAAGTTATAAATATTAAAATTAAAATCTCATATTTAGTTAATAACACAATTTAAAAATAATTAAATAAGTCAATTGAATTAAATTCATGGTTCACTAGTTAGGTTTTTACTAGTTTTTGTTATAGTCATGGAATGTAGTCTTGAGACCAGCCATTAGTCCAACAAGCCAGTGAGTTACTATCTTCTTGACTGATTATGTTAGGTCTGCCCTTCCAATGTAACCTGATGCCCCTACCAAAGTATTAGACAGAAGAAAGAAAACAAAACTTACACCGGATGACTGATAGATTTACAAGGATTTTTTGTTTATTTATTTTTTGTTTCTTTTCTGGAATGCATACTTGTATATTTACAAAGAAGATATATATATATATATATATATATATATATATATTTATAAGAATAGTAAAAACTTTCATATTTTATATATATATAGAAAAAGGATTGGGTTACCAAAAAATCAAACTCTGGAAGAGATCTCCACCACAACAATTGTTTCCCCACCCCATACTCATTAATTTAGCAATATTATGAACAAAAAATCATTAGTTCTCTAATAAAACTTACAATATGACGCTTTTATTTTTAAAGTGATATCTAGTAGATCTCTTCTTGTATTTTCATATTATAATTTTCTTGTTAAAAAAATTTAAAATATTTCATTCAATTCAGTTCCACATCATTCCTAATATGATTCCCTTTGTTTAGTCAATTCTTTAGTGACAATCAAGCAGTCTCTCTCTGTATAAAGATAATTCAAAACCTTTTCTCCTAAGCAATTTGAAGACCAAACAACACAGCTAGCATTCCGCATGGAGTGAACTGTCCACCATCCATCGCCGCATTAGGCACTGCACTTAAAGCAAACAGTGCTTTTACTATTCCGCACCACTGCTCCCAGCGTCGCTAAGCCATCATGGGAGCAGAAACTGTCATCTACATTAATTTTTAATCATCCCACCAGACGGCCGGCCTGGTCCACCGCTGAGTTACGCTATCCTCTCTTGCTGTCTGTCCTTCCTGCATCAGTTCTAGCTAGCAGCCAATGCCGTGGATCAGTAGCAGAAATTGTACGACACATTGCCCTTAAGCAAACAAAAGTTTCTATTCTTCCATAATAGCCACAAAATAAAGAAACATTGCTCCAACACCCCCATTAGATAGAGGCATAGAGACAAGTTAACAAACAGCAGCCAGCACTCAGCCTGTCTCAAATGATTGTCCAGTCCACTATAGGTTGCAGTCAGGTGCTATACAGGCCCCAAAACATCTGTACTGAATGCACATTCGAAGAAGCAGTTTTGCCAATCTTTGCCCATGTGCAAACCGTAGACTGGCATAAATCTTTTAATTGAACTCCATAAGCAAGGCTCGATTTGTAGACAAAGATAAAATGAAGTAGCCTCGACATAAATAACCTAAAACTCTTGGGTAATAAACTCGCTTGCCACACTTCTCCAAAGGGGGCTTACTAAGCTTCATGTCGATTGTTGCACGTCTTACCAGTCGAGCCACATGGTAAGCTGGTTTAACGGAAAACTGTCTGGTCAGAAATTTAAAACTTGGTTGTCACGCATAACGTTCATCGCGGTTGCATATGTCGCGTACGTAATAACATTGCTTACGACCACCGTGTTCATGAATTTTTTTATCTTGCTAAACTTTCACTAAAATAATATAATCATAATTACCAACTATTTTTATAAAATACTTGAACTATTCATTACATTTTAAAAAAATCATTAAAACATTACAACTAAATATATAATAATATTTATAATTTAAAAAAAAAAAAAGCAGTTAATCGAAGTAAAGAGGAAATGTACAAAAATCAAGTTTTAGTAAAATTAACAATTCCACTTTCTTTTTCATTTTTGTTTCTGCAACTTCTTTTTGGAGCAAAGCTTTTACCTCTCAAACCTAATTCCATCCTCTTATATCCCTCGAATGGCATCCAAACTCAAAGAAACTCGCCAATATCCTGTAATAATTTAAATAAAAAATATACCTCTAGCCATTATTGATAAAAAATATGACATCGCTTTAAGTACATGAAGATGAATACCTTGTATAAGTCTTCTAGTCTATTTCCTTTTCTTGATAATTACCTTATGATGGTGCACAGGTAATTTATATAGACTAGACTAGAGACCGATACTAAAAGACTAATTAGAATTGTATCCTCCATCAAGGAGTCTGTATTCTAATTAATTACTGAAGTAGAGTTAAACTCTTATCATCTAAGTAGTTAAACTGAATATGATTTACTTTATAATTTTACCTTAATAATTTGATTTAATTATCTTAGTCCATTTATTATCGTATGGGCTACATAACGTTCAATATTCTCCCACTTGACTCATATGATAAACCAAGAACTTAAATAGGTGATAATTGAATCCAAAACTTTAATATGGCCATAAGTTACTCTAACCTAACTCTTACTCAATTAAAGATTTCACATAGCACGAATCATGGCGGTAGCATTCAAAAAATGAATATTCCCTTCCATGTATTACAATGCATGATCATCTCTAAAAGAGCACTTTATGAGATAATACTTTATGGATGAATTTTTTATAATCATTCAAGGTTCACTTAACATGTAATCTTCATGTGCGCAAACTGAAACATGTCCATAAACTCTAAGAATGTGAGATTAATACAATCAAATAAGCCAAAATACATCTTGACAGAATTACTAGCCCCGTTTAGTCATGGGATCGGCTATCATTAAATTTATACTGATGTGTTGGATATCCACTTCTTACTTCTTTTTAGAGTCTCTAACAACAAACTATTTTATATCTAGTTGCTTGCTGCGACTCCTACTTTTATCATTATTCAAAAAACATATTGCATAAGAGTTGTCATAATAGATCTTTAATGGCCTTGTTGACAATTCTCAAACTGCAGATAAAATATCTCAACTTTATTGCCTGTATTATTACTTTATAATATAATTTCTTTGGCAGCTTTCCTAGTCCAAGGCCAGTATTACTTTAATATCTGCCAAGCAGTTCTACTATAAACCTTATGCCAAGTTTCTTATAAACCTGATCATATATAAGGCTCTAGTACTATATGCATATGTAATGACTTTCACATGCTCTTTTTCCAAATTATTTAGAGATATTAGTTCAAATTGAAATATCCTCTCTACAACTTATGCCCTTGCAGGTGAATAGCTTTGTATCTTAATTCTTCTCAAAACTATCTCGACATAGGCTTCATGAGATGGACTTAATGTCTTTTCAGACCTATCTCTATTAATCTTTATGCCTATGAAGTTTCAATCAAATTCTTCATATCAAAGTTTTGAGAAAGAAAAACTTTGTCTCATGCAACAAAGCCAAATCACTTTTGCGAGGAGAATATCACTAATAAATAAGACTAAAATTATGACTTTACTCTTACTGACTTTAAGGGATAAACAATGATCAACATTTTCATAAATGTTAAACTTTACATACCATTGGTGGGATGCTTGTTTTAATCTATATATTGATCTTTTAAAGAAACCTTTAGATAGAATCATGTATACCTTTTTTCAAGGTCCCTATTCAAGCAAGTTGTTTTCACTACCATTTATTATAACTCTTAATAAAAAATGAGCTACAAAAGCTAAGAAATTTTTAATAAAACTTTCATAAAAAAACTGGAGAGAAAGTTCCATGGTAATCAATACCTCCTTTGAGAGAAACCATTGTCCACAAGTCTAACCTCATATCATTTAACATTACCAAATGATAATTTAACGAGTTATTAGATTGGATCATTAGCCATTGATTTCATCTTTTTTATCATAGCATTTTGCCAAAGCATGAATTTTTCAATATTCGTGGCTAATGAAAACAGGATTATCTTTATGTCCAATTATCAAAATTAGACTTTTATAGGTATACAACCAAGTCATAGAAATAGCTAGTTTATTGCCCATTGGATCTCTTAATCCTATAATTATTTGTACATTTTGTACACCTTTAGTCAGTGAGATTAATGATCTATTGTAATTTGATTGCTCTCTAGTTAATTCTGTATATTTATTTTGAGAAACAATCAAGTCTTTTACAAAAGATCAATCTAAATAATTTATTCCCCAATATCAACCTTGGGAGGAAAGTCACTCTTACTAGACTTATGATCCATAAGAAACTTAGTATTTCTAGCTTCAACAATTCTAATTTGAATATGAGAGACATTTAAGACCTTTATCCCTTTATGTTAATTGCATAGCCTATAACTGCTAATTATTCTTGGATCCAGCCTTCACTTTAAGTGGACAACCCACCTAAATTCCAAAATATCTTAGGTTGGATTCTAACTATTCCGTAATTCTAATTTAGAAAATAATTTAGTTGGTACCTTACTGAAGACATCAATAGCAGTTTCAATCAATAAACTTAAAGGAAGGTGTATGATTTTTAAATATTATAGTGATTTCTTTAGCTCTCTTTAGTGGACTTGTTAGTTTGTTTTTTCCTCAACGCAACTAATTTAAGCGTCAAACTCAAGAGTTTCAAGAACTCCATCATTCTCAATTCTCTTAAATTTCTATATGGAGATGTGACACAATCTTTATACCATAACTTTGAAGGAGTTTTATCTATAGCACATCTTTACTACCAGAAATCATATAAATAGTTAACAAACTTATTATTACAATCAGAATCCAAGTTAATGATGAAAAATTCAGTACAAAATTTTTCTGTTGAAAATTCAATAATAGAATTTAAAAATTAAAATTCAAAACTCTTTTAATTAAGAAAATTTCTAAAATAAAAGATAAAACCTTTTTAAGTTTTAAAATAAATCTTAATTTCAAAAATGATCCTTACAGTCCTTAATGATTTCTATGGTAGATATTCCTCCCACTTTCCTTTGGTTTCCTTGACTTTATGAAACCTTGAATGGTTATAGAAATATAATACCATATATTATTAGGAACATCACTAAAAGAGATTCATACAAAATGAGTTTACCTTTATTTTCGAGTCCCTTTTATACTTTAGGTAATCTTTCTTTATATGTCCACTTTAAAACAAAATGAAGGATTTGGTGCCATTTTCCTTATTGGCATTTTTCCTTTTTTATCTTTATAACACATTTGTCTATTTATCACTTTTTACCTTGAGTCACTAGGCTAACTGAATCTAGTTTCTCATTCTTTAATCTATTTTCTTCTTGAACACATATAACTAAGAGTTCATTATTAGACCATTTTCTTTATATGTGTTTCTGATGGTCATACTCATTAAAAAAAAGGTTGAATATGAAAGTGATAAGAGATTTACTCAAAAAACTCAATTTCGAAGATTTAAGTCAAGTAACAATGTCTCTTAAATTTCATAATGTGCTCATGCACAAGTTTTAGAATTGTTGCACTTTATTCTTGAAAGCTTCCTTATTAGAGTGATAGCTAAAACCTTATCAGATTTAACAATCTGGTCCTTAGTGGCTTTGCAATAATTCTTAACCTTATAGCAATTAGGATGAAATCCAAATGGATTTACTAATATAGGATTTGATGTACATTATCCTTAAATTGTTAGATTGCTCCCACTATACATCGAAATCTATTTACTTTTGTGCACTTTATTCATTGAAGACAAGTTGTCCACTCGAAATGCTAAGTCAAGGTCCTTTTACCAAAAATAACTTAATTTACTCCTTTATTACAGTAATTTTCATCACCGAATAGCATTTCATTATAGCAGCCTTATTAATCACAATAGTAAAAATTACTGCAAAATGCTAGGAACTATACTTTTAATTGAATAAAATATTTTGTATTCAAATGTAAATCCAAATCCTCATGTGGGTAGAGGTGCATCATGCATATGAATTTACATAACTTTAATGATAAAACAATATCTTTAAAATACCAAAATTAATAATCCATACCTTGGACCTAGGAAAATTGAACTTTAATGTTATATTGTTTTATCCTTTAACCATTTTACAAAATTAATTATTTTCCTGTGGGGCTAAATAATTAATTTTATGGTTTAACACTTTATTGATGTTATTTTTTTATGTAATTTTAAATAACTATATGTAGTTTTAAATAACTACTATTTTATCTAAATCAATTAACTAAAGATATTGTGGCTACTCTCAAGGTAATGATTTAGAACTTAATAATAACATCTGACATGTATGCATAAAACTTGTTGCATCTAAATTGTAAGCTTTATTGATGTCATTTTCTTATGTAGTTATTTAAAGGAAACTTTATTTTAAATAACTACCAATTGTCATCTAAATCAACCAACTTAAGATGCTGTTCTTACTCTTAAGCTAACGATTTAAAACTCTAATAATGACATTCTTAATGTATGCAAAATTTTTTATTGCATATTAATAATTATAGCGGAATATAATACTAAATCATGTTAGCTTATTGCAATTATAGCATAAATAATTACATATTAATGTCATCCAACATATTTAGTTATTTAAAGAAAACTTTATTTTAAATAACAATTAATTTATCTAAATCAATCAACTTAATATGCTATGGCTATTCCTAAATAATTGATTTAGATTCTTTGCAATGACATAATATATGTATACCATAAATAATTGCATATATGATTTAATAACTCAAATATATACCAAATAAATTCATGGCATATAAATTTATTTATGTTTACCGTACGTAGTTATTTACAGAAAAATTTTTTATTTTAAATAACTACCAATTTATCTAAATCATATAACTTAAAATGCTTTGGCTAATACTAAACTAGTGATTCAGATCCTTAATAACATCGATTCTTTATATAGTAAAAATTTACATACTATAACGAAATTTTTAATTTTAATACTATAACTGATTTAAAAAATCATGACATAATATATGACATGCATCCTTAAGTCATATAAAAATATGCATAAAATCATAATGTATTTATTTCATGATATATAAATATGCACATTTACATTATAATTACAACAACACTTTATCATATATATATGCACTTAACTTTTAGGTTGATACTATGAATTTTTGGACACTATCCAGGGAGAGTATGTAATGCCAAAATATTCTTAATATGCCAAAATATTTGTTATGAAATAAAAAATCATAGACTATTTATGCATAAACATATTTATTATTTAATTAAACACTAATATTAAATAATAAATATTTTATGTGAACTAAAAATCCCAAAAAAAAATTAAAAAATCGAAAATAATAAAAACATTCAGGTCTAAACAAATGAGCCAAAATGGACCAGGATCATGGCACGCGTGGGCTTCGGCTAGGATGTGAGTCCCAACCTTCCTCCACCTCCAACCAGGTCATACCTGACCCGACTAGGTTTTTCTTGACCCATTCGGGTATGTTTAATATTTCAAGGTCAATTTTCATTTTTTTGATTAATTTTCACCGAATTAATGACCTAAAACCATGATTTTATGCTAGATTTACATGATCCATGCATCAATTTTGATCAAAAACACAAAAATCATCATTAAACATTCAAGATCACTTGAATTCTATGAGACAATATTAGACCCGTTTCAATATACCATAAGTTTTCTTGTTTTAATCATTTTTTCTTTAATTTTAAGGCTCCATAACATATATAAATTATTAAACTATTAAAACACTTCATCAATCTTTGTTTTTCATGAATTAATCAAGAATTTCATGAAATTTTAATACACATAATATATAAACAAATTTATAGGACATACGTAAAATATATTTCAATACATAAATACAAATTACGAAATTAATCATAGCATGTTAAAAATTCAGTTTCATGCTTTTACTATATTTATTATAACTCGTTTATCCTTAATATGAATTATTTAATTGTTTATGCATGAACAATATATGCATAAAAAATTTTGTTTTTAATGAATCTCACTGGATTATTTGAAGAATAAAGCTAGAAAGCCTAGCTTGATGCCACTTATAATAATTTAAATAAAAAATGTAACTCTAGCCATTGTTGATCAAGAACGCTACCTCACTCTAAATACACGAAGATGAACACCCCGTTTAGGTCTTCTAGTCTATTTCTTTTTTTTGATAATTACCTTATGATGGTGTATAGGCAATTTATATAGACTAGACTAAGGACCTATACTAGAAGACTAATTAGAGTTGTATCCTACATCAAGGAGTGTGTATTCTAATTAGTTACTGAAGTAGAGTTAAACTCTTATCACTAGAGTAGTTAAACTGAACATGATTTACTTTATAATTTTACCTTAATAATTTGATTTAATTATCTTAATCTATTTATTATCATGTGGGCCATAGAAAGTCTAATATGTCCATTTGCCTTTCTCATACAATGGTCAAAGCAGCAGATTGCTCTCTCAAATAAGCAAAGTAGCAGAAGAAAGGTCCATGTCTACTCAATTTTTAGATACAAGTTTCCTTGGAAATTGATGCCTTTTTTTGCTTGATGTTCAAATTTGATTATTTTTGGTAATTTTTTTATTAATTGTAGATCTAATGTTTTTTTCTTTGTGGGTAACTGGGTATTAGGTTGGCTTGTATAAAATTTCATTAAAAGCTGAATATGGGAAAGCAGCCATGGGGGATAGTGATCATCACTAGAGACTGCTATAAGGTTTAATTATGGTCATTACATGCCGTTAAGTGTGTGAATCAAATTCACACACGAATATTGGTGGAATGCGGATGCGGAGCTAGGCACTACAACTAAATAGCATCCGCTATATACCGCTATCTGAAACCTTGGTGGACTCATTCATTGGACTGACTGCTTACCCAATTTATCTGGGTAAAATCTGACAAGGGTTTTTGTACTTCGAATTTGGTAGACTTGAATTATTATTTAAGTTAAAAAAATTATTTAAACTTAATTATAAATGTTAATTTAAAAATATTTTTTTATTTTTTAATATTATTTCAAATAATATATAGATTTTTAGATCAATCCAAATTCAATTCAACTTAGACCTAATAAAAAATTAAAAAAATTTGAATTTCAGTTTAACTTGATTTGATCAATGAACATTTTGTCCGAATGAAGTGTCATTAAAAATCAACAGATCCTTAATTAATTACCCTTTTACTTAATGGCATATGTAAAATATGCTTTAAATCTAGCGGCTCCAACAGCTCTGTTACCAAATATGTTCATTCATCAAACCCTCATGTCTGAATCCATTGGTGGAGAAATAGGTATAGGTGTTGAAATACTGAACTGTGTGACTATAATCCAGAAGCTTTCTAGTCCACCTATCTTTCCATATATCCATAGTCACCCCATCACCAATCCTCCAACGAGATCCCATAAAATAACATCCTCCCCTTCCATCAAACTCCTCCAGGTAGAGGTTTTAGGCTCGGGTGATTAACTTGCCCTTTGATAACTCTAGTTTAAGAGTTGTTGTAAAAATAATTCATTTTTGGACTTTTGCACATGCATCCTTCTTCATTTTATGGAGGGTATGAGATTAGTTCTATTTAAGATTTGTAGTTGCCATACACTTGCATGAAGTTGAACCTTGATTTCCATGGATATAAAAGTGCTTACTACATACATAACACCGGTTTCAGTAGTTTTAAAATAAATTTTAAAACACCAATTTTTAGTACTGATAATTGAAGTTGTATAAAATTTCTCTAAGTCACTAGTATGTTTTTTTCTTGGAAATAAAAATTCTACTGGGAATATTAGCATTTCCAATTGGTTATTTCAGACAATAATTTTGTTAGAAATACAATTCTCTACAAAATTGGATGTATTTTTTGATAAAAATTTATGTAGAAATTTTTTTCTATAGGAAAAAATTATTAGCTGTTCAAAAAAAGCGAAAAACAACTCACTTAAAAATAATATTTAGCAAGCCCAACAACGAGAGTATACGAGTAAAGGAAAACAAGATATAATTGTGCACACCTAATTTCGTCTAGGTCCCCTTTTTTTTTTTCGATAATCTTGAATATCCGAGATTGAGAACTTAATGGCAACCCTCATTGAAAATGATCTTTTTTAGATTAATCAAACATTCTCAAAACCTTTTTATTCATAGTTAAATGGCCACAAGTTCATGTGATAAAAAAAAAAGAATCACACTTTGATATCAAATTTCGGATATATAGGACAAATATTTAAGAGAAAAATTATTTTTTATCTTGTCTTGTCAAAATTTTGAAAATTTGTTTTTGCATGATATCACGGTCAAATTTTTCATTTTTAGGAATTTTTAGAGAATTTTTCATTAAACTTTAAAGTTGACCATCGTATAATTATACCAATACCTGTATGGCATTTATGCCGATATGTACTCTGAAAAATAAAAAATATTCAAGAAAAAATTCATATTGGCATTTCATACCATAAGGAGTCAGGTTGTCCATTTTTATAACTAATTTTGAATTTTTCATTGCATTGCGAGTTTTATACTCGTAAACTTTTTCCTGATAAAATTATTTCAGATTCTGAATTCTTATTTTTACCATTTTGTAAATTAGTATTTTGGATAATAGGTTTTATTTAATTCATTTTCATATAAATTTTAATGGATTCTTTGAAATTTTCTCCGTTTTGAAATATGAGCTTTCCTTTATTTGTAAAATTTTATGGTAGAATTTTTTCAAGTTTTCAACTTCAAAATTCTTTAAAAATTTGCATTGAATTACCATTAAATCAATTTTTTCAAAATTTATTTTATTTTAAAAGTTTTACATTTTCTTCCATAATTTCTTCTGTTTTCAAAAATACGATGTTTTCTACTTTGTAACTTTTTTAAGAGAATTTTTCTCAGTTTATAATTTTTAAAATTCTTAAAATATTATTCTTTAATTCATATTAAATCCGTTTTGAAAATTTTAATTTATTTTATAAGTTTTAGAAATTTGTATGTTAACAAAATATGGAGTTTCTACTCCGTAAATTTCTTCAGTAGAATTTTTTGGAGTTCATAATTTTTAAAATTCTTTAAATATTATTTTTTAATTCATATTAAATCATTTTTGAAAGATTCAATTTATTTTATGAGTTTTAGAATTTTTTCTGTTACCAAAATATGGAGTTTCTACTCGGTAAATTTCTTTAGTAGGAATTTTGGGAGTTCATAATTTTTAAAATTCTTTAGATATTAGTTTTTAATCCTTATTAAATCAGTTTGTAAAAATTCAATTTACTTTATGAGTTTTGCATTTTTTTTGTATATGTTAATTTTTCCCGATAAGGTTTTTTTCTCGTATAATTTTATGAGTTTTGGAGTTCCAATCATTTTTTTTCATTATTTCATTTTAAAAAAAGTTTATTTGTAATAATCAATTATTAATTTTCTATTTTATTATTATTATTTTAATTTTATTTTAGTTATTAGTTATTTTCTACTAGTTTCATGAAAACTAGTCTAGTTAAATTTCAACTTTTCCCCTAACTAATTTGGTTTGTTTCTAATTACTAATTACATTATATTATATTTTTTTGAATGACCCTTGATTGCTAATGAAATTAATGCAAATCTCATCTTTTTATGCTAATTATGACAAAAAAATAATAAATTAAATAAATTAAATTTTTTTCTTTTCTTCTCTTGGAGTTTCAGCCAAGAGGATTTAGGGATCCTCTTAGCTGAACCTCCCCCTTTTATGTGGTTTCACGAGGTTTTTAGGCTAGAAAAAGAAAAAAAAGAAGAAGAGAGATTGGAAGAAAAAACGCTAAAAATATACATTTTTACTTAGTTTTTCAAGTTTTTTCTTAACATATCACTCTTATTTTCTTTTCTTTTCTTCATTTTGATTCATTTTCATCCTTATTCATAAGCCAAAATCATGTTAAGGCTCATAGATTTTCATCTATGTTGAAAGGCTAAACATGGTGGCTTTAAAAATTTTTTGTTATTTTTTTATCTAAATCTTGTTGGTATATATATAATATTATTCTTGTTATTATGATTTAGATTTTTTTGTATTTATGTTGATGTTTCTTTCATGTTATTGTGATGTTGATATGTTAATTAGAATTTCTTTTCTTCATTTTGATTCATTTTCATCGTTATTCATAAGCCAAAATCATGTTAAGGCTCATGGATTCTCATCTATGTTGAAAGGCCTAACATGGTGGCTTTAAAAATTTTTGGTTTTTTTTAGCTAAATCTTGTTTATATATATATATATATATAATATTATTCTTGTTATTATGATTTAGATTTTTTTTTGTTTTATGTTGATGTTTCTTTCATGTTATTGTGATGTTGATATGTTGATTAGAATAATATTATATCTAGTTTATGATTTTACTTTGATTTAAGTTTGATAATAATTATTTATGCTTGTTTCCGTGATTTTTTATGTCAAAGCATGTATGTATTTCATGTTTTTCACCTTGGCCGAATTTGATTGGAATTGTTCATGATCACTTTGTGCTTATTTTTATTTTGATTTCATGATTTTTAGATTATTTGGTAATATTAGTAAACATAGGGACTAAATTGCAAAATTTGTAAAAGTCTTTTTGACATTTTTGGCTTGGTTGACAGCTTTGTAAGCCATGAGATTTTTTATTTGTGTATTTGTAAACATGTTTTAGGTATTTTTAAAATTTTAGGGGTCATTTTGTAAATAGTAAAAAGTTTAGGGACTAAATTGTAAAGTAGAGAAATTATGTTTTGCGACTAAAAAAGCTTGGCCGAACCTTCTTGCATATTGTTACCATGATTTTTGTGTTGATTCTTTGCTGGTTTGATGCTTTTTAATGATTTTTTTGTGGAATTTTATCATATAAGGGTTAAAATGTAATTTTATAAAGTTTTAGGGTTGCTTGGTAAATTATAGAAAAATATTTTTTAGGGCAAGGTATTTGGCTGAATCTTTGTTGATATATTGGCTGTATTTTCATGCATAATTTCATATGATTTTTATAATTTTTAAGTTATTTTATTATGTGGGGACTAAAATAAAAATTTAGAAAAATGTAGGTACAAAATAGCAAGTTTTCATATTTAAAGATATAGAAATTTTACCAGTTTTAAAGATTTCCACTATTTCTATAGCCTTCCGTAGGGAAATAAAAAAATTTAAAATTTTTTCGTATTTGTTTAGTCTTTCGAAGGATACGAAATATAATTTTCAAAAATTTAGGGGCACTTTGCTAATTTTGCTCACCATGACGCTTTTATGCTAAAGGTGAGTATTTTGGGATTGGTTTAGTCTTCTATGGTCATTTTCAATTCCATTAGGGTTACTGGGATACTTTCACGTCGAAAGTATACCTTAGGAGTATTTTGGTAATTTTGCTCACTAAGACGTTTTTACGCCAAAGGTGAATATTTAGGATGGGTTTAGCCTTCCAAGGTTATTTTAAGGTCCATTAGGGTTACCGAGATACTTTTAAGTCAAAGGTATACCCTAGGGGCATTTTTATAATTTTTTTCACTAGGATGCTTTTATGCTGAAGGTGAATATTTTAATATTTGTTTAGCCTTCCTTGGTCATTTTAAGGTCTATTAGGGTTACTGGGATACTTAAACATCGAAGGTAAATTTTATGGGCATTTTGATAATTTTGCTCATTGGGACATTTTTACGCAAAAGGTGAATATTTTAAGATTGGTTTAGCCTTCTAAGGTTATTTTAAGGTCCATATAGTTACCAGAATACTTTCGCGTCGAAGCTATACCCTGAGGGTATTTTGGTAATTTTTTTAAAATCGATTCTTAGATAGTAACCATGATGCTTTTATGCCAAAGGTATATATTTAGGATAGATTCATCCAGTTCTCGTCATTTTAGCGCTCGTTTGAGTTACTGGGATACTTTCATGTCGAAGGTATACCCTATGGGCATTTTGGTAATTTTCTTCATTGGGATGCTTTTATGCCGAAGGTAAATTTTTAGGATTAGTTTAGCCTTCCTAGATCATTTTAAGGTCCATTAGGTTCCCGAGATACTTTTATATCGAAGGTATACTCTAAGGGCATTTTTGTAATGTTTCTTAGAGTCTAGTCTTAGATAAGCATTAGGATGCTTTTAGGGTCGAAAGTGCATATTTAGGATAGGTTCACCCTTTTTCAATCATTTTCAAGTCTTTTAGGGGTTACCGGGATACTTTCATGCAGAAAGTATACCTTAGGGGTATTTTCGTTATTTTGCCTTAGAACCAAATCCTATATGAGTACTAGGATACTTTCACGATGAAAGTACACAATAAGAAAATGTTCATCATTTTAGGTCATTTCTAGGTCATAGAGTCTGTATTTTTTAATAATAAAATTATTTTTTAAATAAGGCAATGTCTCCTAATTAAATTAATACGTAGGATTCCTCCTAGGATATGTGAGAAATTTTACAGATTATTTTAATAGCGAGATATACTTTTCAAATAGAAAGTCAGGATTTTTCAATTTTGGAAACATCAGACCTTTCGTATTCCGCATGGTTCTCCAGTGGGATACAATAGAGAATTCGTGTCCATTTGGTTCTCTAGGAAGGTACGAATAATTTTGTGATTTTCAAAGCATTAAAACCCAAATTTCTTGGAATAATAAATTTCTTTAATAAAATATCAAGGGAATTATAACTAAATATCAAATATTGAAACCAAATAAAAATCAAAATTTAAGTTAACAAGCACTTAATAAGGTACCGATTATCGGGCATCACGAGAAGGTCGATCCTTACTTATGATTGTAACTGACTCCCAGACCCTTTCATGCGATTTCTAGTATGAGCGCAGACCTTGGAATTTGTTTTCATGGGTTTCATAACCTTCAAAAATATAAACTCCGACAGGTGTCTAGTTTCAGTTGACTAAAATAAGATTGGTGACGACTTCAAAATAAATAGTCGTTTCGTAAAGACTATTTCGAGAAGCCGAGTGAGCGATTTATCTCGACAACTTAGTCCCCAGGATGAGGATATGGACCCCTAAAAATAAAAAGAAATAATTATATGTATAGATATTTATATAGAAACAATAGATTATCTCATCTATACAAGAATAAAGGATTAACTATAAAAAAAGTTATTCCTGAACCTACCAACATAATTTCTTTGACTTGATCTTCTCTTTATTTTGTTAAACTTAATATCTTTTACATGTCCTTGCAAGATAAAGGAGCCATCATCTATATTAATCTTAGATCTCAAGAACAATAATCTTTGTTGAGTAAGAGGTTTATTTAATCATCAGCTAGCTAGTCAACTATAGGAATATATTAGATTTTCAATGAACATGTCTCGTAAAATGGTAGTCTAATGTCAAATGTTTTATTCTGGAATAGAAACTGGATTAGTATTAACACAAGTTGCACCAACATTGTGACAATGAACAATTGGAGGGAAGGATTGTGAGATATGTAGTTTGGATAAAATTTTTACGATTAACTTTACAGTTGTATTAGAGATTTCCCTCGTTCAGCTTCAATTAAAAATCATGCAATTATTTTTTGTGGATTTCTAAGATAAAGGATTACCTCTTAGGTAAATGATGTAGATTATAATGGAGCTCCAATAATCCAAGTTTCATGCTTAATCTGCATAACTAAAAGCAGATAAGTGAAGCTGAGTTGATTTTTTGATAAATAACCATGACGAATACTCCCTTTCAAACACCTATGAGTTCCTTTCAAGCCAGACCAATGTGTAAGGCTAGAAGCACGCATGAATTAAGATAGTTTACTTATAGCACGAGTTAATCTGGTCTAGTGAAAGATATGTACTATAAAAGAGCCAATTAATTGTCTCATTGTAGTTGCAATAGCAAGACTTGAACCATCATTTAGTTGCAATTTTATACCAGATTTCAATGAAGTGCTAACATCCTTTACAACAGTCATCTCAAACTTATCCAAGTCGTTTCTAATATATACATGTTAGGAAGGAAACAACCCTCACGAAGTAGACATTAACTCTACGCCTAAAAAGAAATTCAAAGAATCGAGATCTTACAAGGAGAATATGGGACATAATTACTACAAAAAGGACTGCACAACATCATTATTATTGCCTATGACTAAAAGATCATCATACAAACCAGGAAATAAATAAGATAGAATCTTTAGCATAGATGAATAAAGAAGCATCTGGTACTGAGTATACATCTTTATATGTTTTAGCAACAGCAATAAGTGAGACAATTGGTTTAAAGCAGGAAGCAACAATGGAATTCAAATAAATCGCTCTTGGCGAAACCAAAAATTTTAGGAAGTATTTAATATGGTTGTGTCAATGACAGTAATCATGAGTTCAGGATAGGAGTAGTGCCAATTATGAACCAATAAGATCATAACCGACAATAAACGAGTTAATCTGGAGTTCCCAAGAAGGAAAGCCTATGGAGGTTAATTTTAAATGTAATTGGGCTACAACATTCATGCAAACATGGATGATTGTCAAAGAAGTAGAAGTCATACTCGTATTGAGTGGACCTAGTGATTTTTGCATATATATATATATATATAAAAGATCAAATGCTTGTTAGGTTTGTGAGCTATAATATCATGACTAGAGATAAATTTCTTTTGTTTTCGAATTATGAATTTTTACCATCAATATATATATATATATATATATATAGTTCAAGAGATAGTGGATAAAAATTAGCTTATCTCATTTATAAAAGTGATAAAAAAATTAACAAAATTTACTTTTTAAATCTATCAACATGATCTTTTGACTTATTTTTCTTTTTCTCTTGTGAAACTTTGATGTCTTTTACAAGTTTATTTGTCTTATATTATATGTGTATATCTAAAATAAATTTAATATAGTTTTTAATTTATAAATGTAAGTTTTTTCTTAATAAAAAATAGAGCACAAGGTGTTAAAGGCAATGCAATGTAACCTTTTCTTAAAGGTAAAGAAGAATCTTAAAGTCTTTATGTAAATTATATTCAACTTTATGTTGGCTAATTGGTTTTATTTATTTATTTGATTTATTTTAAAAGTTTCTTTCATGCATTTAGAATATTTTAATATTATTTGATTATAATTACAATTATTATGAATATAATTTAATCATGCTAAAAAGCATTAAACTGATGCTAATGCTGTAAATCTCTATTTTAATCTTATTATAATTACAGGTATTTGCAACTTGAAATTTTCATTTTTGTGGGATAATTTACGAATAATTTCATACCATAATAATAATAATAATAATAATAATAATAATAATAAAAGACAAACCATATATTAATATATTTGGTTTATTAAAATAAAATATAAAATAACTTATGATAATTTAATGAGGAACACAAAAAAAAAATTTCACTTAAACTTTCTATATTCACAAACATAAAATAATCTTACAATGAAATATGTGTTTATCAATAGCTTAATTAAATATTTTATCTGATTTCCATGGATTTTTTTTTTTAAATTTGATTTTGGTGTATATAATATTAAATTTTAATTTTTTTATTAAATTTGTTGTTTCATAATTTTTAATATCAAAAAATAAAAACAATTATAAAAATAATTTTAAAATATAAAAAAAATTAAGAATTCAAATTTTCAAAAAAATTTTGAATACCTAAAACAAATGAACAAAGAAGATAGACAATTTGTATGTCAAGTGTGTACAACATTTTGTATAAAAATAATGAAAAATGATTTTTTATTTCATTTCTTGTTTTCAAAATTAAAATGCAAACTCTTAGATTAAGGTTTATTAAATTTTAATATAAAAAATTATTAAGTTTTTTGAATTTGACTTCATTCGACTCAATTAAATTATCAATTCAAATAAAAATTTCTATTCCAATTTTATGTTAAAAATCTGAATAAATTCTACAACCATTAGAATTTATTTTTAAAATACATTTAAAGAATTTAGACTCTATTATTTCAATTTAAGCTTAAAACGAATTCGGATTTAAATGAGTTTTTGATATATTAATAATCAAACATTTTAAAATTTTGAACTGAATTATGAGTTTCTAATGAATATGCATCATCTTAATAACATAAAAATTAAAATCAAAATTCTTAAGTTCACTTGGAGTTCGCTGCACTTTTGGATTGGAGGAATCCTAATTTAAGAGCGGAAGTTTTACGCTTTAAACTCATCCAACTCTATTGGAGGTAGATATAGGGTTCGTGGACGTTGAGATTAATTTTAGTAAAATTAAAAATAATAATGATGATAAGATTAATTATTATAATAGTAAGATTAAATATCGTAATGATTAGATTAAAATTAGAGATAAAATATATTTTTGGATTCAATCATAATGATGATAGTAAGTTGAATTATAGTGAAAAGTAAAAATAACTATTAAATACATTAAACTAAATTTATATATAATAAATTTTATAATATATTTAAAAAGTTAATAAATAATTAAAAATTACTAAAATTAAAATAAATAAAGTAAATATATATTTATAGTTTTTAGAATAAAATAAAATAATAATTATGATTAAATATATAAATAATTTATTTTAAATAATAATTATTTAAATGATTGATTAGACAATTATAAACTTATTTAAAAACTTTAAATAAAAAGGAAAAATAAATAATAAATAAAACTATAATCTAAAAAAAAAAAAACTAAAGCTAGCCAAAAATGAGAACAGACCTCCGGTGGGAGGGAAAAAATTTCACTGGACTATTTTCTATCGGTGGAAAACCTTACCCCTGCTGGTAGCCACGTAGGCTAACGCGCTGAAATTCTGCGACCCAAACAAGGAGTAACTGGCCGTTTGCATCGAAAAGGTGCTTAACCGCACCGAACCGAGACTTTAGTGACTTCCAAACGAAGTCATAACAATTTTTTATATTTATATTATATTTATATATTTTATTATATTATAATTATATTTAAAATATTTTATATTTATATAAATTTTAATACATTAATAATTTATATGATAAATATTTTTAATTATATTTATATTATATCATACTTTTATTATATATATTATATTCATATAATTATATTTAAAATTATTAAATCTAAAGATACATCTAAATATACCTAGAGTAAAAATTTTAATCCGACCTCCCTAATTTTCAATGGAGTGGTAGAGTACAGTTAGTAACCAAGCTCATATTGAAAGAGAAAATACCCTTTTTATCCTTTTATTAATTTCATTTAATTTTTTGTTATTTGTTATTTAATTCTTTTATTTTTAACTTATTATTTTATTTTTAACATAAAAATAATTTTGATATATATTTTGTTATTTAATGTAAATATAATCTTAATAATTTTTTATTATTTCTTGTATATATATATTTTAATTTAATGTATTTAATAATTATTTTTTACTATAGTTTATGTTTTTATCACCATTGCTTTTACATTTAAAAATCAAATTATATATAATTATAATATAATAAGGTAGATACTTATTTCTTCAATGGAAACTTAAGTGGACCATTTCTTTTTACACATAGAAAAACACATATTTTTCATTATATATGTGTTATATTCAAATTTAAAATTTTCAAATAAAATGTTTATCAATGTTTTTCGACTTTATACTTAACAAATATTATCTATCGGCATTACCACTCATAAAAAATCTTATCCATATTCTATCTTTTAATTATATTTTAAATTAAAAATAATATTTTTCATTAAATTCTAAATTCTAAAAAATGTCAATTTATCAATTTAAAAAACAAATAAAATCTATTAAAAATTTAAGATTTATCCTTCAAATTTTAAATTAAGAGTTTCACTTGGAAATATACATTATGAAAATTAATATTTTCTTACCGTTGATGTAAAATCTTAAATTCAAATAACATAAAAATATGATTGATATATCTTTTGTAAATAAAAATATTTAAAATTGAATTTAAAATTTAATTGATATTTAAATTATCAATTATTTAAAAAATTTAAAAGATATTAATTGAGTTCATTAATTGTATTGGTTATTATGTCCTTTGAACTTATTATAAACAGCTTTCACTATAATATAAACTATTTCAATTAGCCAAGTATCTTTTTTTTTATTATTTTTTATATTTGAATCTTCTCATAAACATGTTTTTTTACTTCTTTTATAATAATATGATTCCTCACTTAAATTTTTTGACAAATTCTATTCTTGACTTAAGTTTTTGGTGAAACCCTTTTTAACTAATTTCAAAATTAATTTAAAACTCGTAATTTTTTTATGTTTAGTAAATATTTGTTATAAAAATTAATTTAAACTCATAATTTTTTCTTTTTTTATGTTGAGCAAATATTTATTGTACAATTAAGCTTAACATTAACGTAGTATGCTCTTTTGAAAAATAGCCATGGTAAATATGTTGTTAGTTTTCTATTTTAAAGCCTTAATGACGGGTTAGGCTCTCATCTATTATTTTTTTATCTATTTTTTTCTAATATCTTTATCAATACCATTCATATCTATAAAACTCATTTTTAAATTGTCAAAGTTAAATTTATAAATGGTAATTAAGATTGTATTAAATAGTAATGAGTAGAAAATAATGAATGGGAGTCCAACCCTTTAATGACGTAGAATTTTGCTACAAAGCTAGTAGAAGGGTTTTTTTCTTTTTTTTTTTTTTGTAAAACTCTATTTTACTTTGCCCATTTTAAAAGTTTTTTTTTTTTAACTTTATGTATATATTGATTGAATGATTGTAAAAAAAAAAAAATCAAAATTAAATACTTGACTTTGTTTATTTCAAAAGGTAGTTTTAAGTAATGATATTTAGTGGTCTATATTGCAATTGAGTCATCGTGTCATCAACAAATTAAAGTCAAATATAATAAGGATGAAAAATTTTTACATTTTGATATAATTGAGGTTTATGTCATCACCACATTCACAAAAGGTAAAGCAATAATGTTATTTTATAATTTATTTTTTTTACTTAAATTTATATTTTTTTTCCTAAATTATGGTAAATAAAGTAGAAGACTTAAAATTAAAAAAAATGAAACAAATTATAAAGAGATATATCAATATATATCCGGTTTATAAGAATATATATTCTTTAATTAAGATATATAAAATTAAATAACTTAAAATATAAAAAAAATATATCATATAAAAAAATATACATAAAATAATAAACAATCCCATGGCACATGCTAAAGGAAAGCTAGTACTAGGAAAATTCTAGAATGAGGTTTTTATAATCAGCTTTCCATCAGCTTTAACTAATATAAGCCTTTGGATGGAAATTTTTAATTTCAACCGTTGGTTTTTTTAAAAAAAAAATACCCATTCACGCGGTAAGGTTAAGAAAACTTTTATAAAAGTGATATAAAGTGATAAATTTTACAAACGTGGAAAACGAAAAATTTTATTTGAAAAAAAATAATTATTAAAATTATTAATAAGAAGATTATGATTACAATTTAACTCTGCTTTTCGAACCGACTTTTTCATATATATAAACTATATATATAAATTATAAATATAAATTATATATATAAAAAATAGTATTTAAAAATAATAAAATATATGAAAATATTTTTTATTGAATCTTGAGTTACTATTTAAAAATAATAAAAAATAAAAATATACTTTATATTAAATTTTAA
>JBBYHM010000027.1:3476540-3490774 GCA_038381775.1 Adansonia rubrostipa
TATATGATAATAATATCGCGGTATATTTAGATTTTTTTTCAAAGCCTAAAGATTTTATTAATAAAACCGAAGGTATTGGAACTATTCCACCAAGACATAGAAGTAAGAGGCACCATCGAAGAGCTTTGAGACAATCAAATTGGATTTAATTTTTTTTTTCTCATACCATTTTAAAAGGTGTATTCTCGCAGACATCAACGTGATACATTTAAAATTTTATTTTCAAATATTATACTCAAATTAATTCCAAAATATACCTTTAGTTTGCCTTAGCTTTGTTTTAGTTTTCTTCTAATTACTGCTTTTAGTCATAATTCTTGATATTTGTACAAAAAATGTTATTCAGTGAATAGCCTAACAATCGAATGTCCAACAAAAATAACATTATTCAAAAAATATTACGACAGCCAAAAGCCTAAAACCCAACCACATTGAAACGATCGTGGGGAGCACGAGCAGTTTACATGGGATTGGGAAGTTGAAGAAGTTTTTGTGGCATAGATGAGGGAATTAAAAGGAATTATTAATATTAAAATAAAAAGGCCTATGGGACTCAATCAAGCGCTTCCAATCATCTTTTTGTATTGAATTGTCATAGTCAAGTCAAGTAGATGCGTGGAGGGATAGAACTCTCTTAACTTTCGGCGTCTTTTCGTTACATATAGCTCCATGCTTGCATGCATGCTTGATGAGGACGGCCAATCTCAGTCTCATGGCGGGGCCATAAGCCTATCAAAGAAACATAGTTTTCAAAGGGGTCGTTTTGCATCTCACTGTAGAACTGACCTCGTTTCAGTGCACCTCCGATGCGTCCATTTCGGGAATTATATATATATATATATATATATATATATATATATATATATATAAAACCCAAAGCAGCCGGTGAATGTTGATATTTTGACGTGGCCAACTATCTAGAAGCATGTACACCCACAGACCGCAGTGGAAAAAAATAAAAAAATAGTGAGTTGAATAAAAAATAAAAAAATAATGTAAAAATATGTTTTAGAAAATAAATAATATGATACTTCACAATAAATGAGAATTTATTAAAGAAAAAATAGATATATTTTTAAATATACCCATAATTTTTTTAAATATAAAAGTACAGAACTAAACTTAATATTAGTATGTTAATAGGCTTTTAAATAGAAGTACGAGATTAAACAGTATTTTTGTTAAGGCATTTTCTTTGTGCTGTTAGAAAAGTTAAACCAGCTTTTATTAAATTATATTTATAATAAGTAACAATTGACAACTTTTATAAATCATTTCATGTATGCTGTTACACTGAACATTTGTTAGCATTACCATAACAAAGATCTTGTTAAAATTACCCATTGTCTGTTCAACGCATATGACTTGTTCAAAAGTTAGGTGATCTATTTTTATTTATATTGATTGGACTTATATTTTATTTTTATAACTTAAATCGATTTAAATCATTATTTATATAATAAAAAAATTTAAATTTAATTAAAAAATAAATAAAAGTTAATATAAAATTATATTTTATGAGTTGGATCAAACTAAACTCAAACTTAAACAAAAAAATTTAAAAATATTTTGAACTGTACCTTAACCCCATAAACACCTTTACCATGCATTACTTGTTTTATCTTTTTTAATTTTTTAATTTTCTTTCTCCCTCCCCCCCCCCCCCAAAAAAAAAAACTCACCCTTTTAATGGCTCTAATTGTAAGGGTTAGGGTAAAGTTTTTCTGATTGATGGTGAATGGCTTTGTGAAGAATTTGTTAAAAATGGTTTTACTAGAATATTTAGTTCTAGCTTCCCTCGGCCTCAATATTCCCTCGAGTTCTAACTTTGATATTCATATTATACAGCTTGAGCTTGCATGGGAAAGCATAGCCTCGGAACGGTGTTGACTCCAAATCCGAATAAATAAATAAAGGACAACCTCATTAATTTCATTCCCAAGATTCTTCAAGTTAAACCTGGAAAGAAATGGACTTTACATTTGGATTTCTTAGATAAGGTTGGAATTGGCCAGGGATCTAGAGGACTTCGACATCGACTCTAGTACACAGTCTTCCTTGTATATATATAAGACGTGAAAGTAAATATATATAACACCCTAAAATTTCATTGTCCTTTAAGTTGGATTGGTGCATTGGGATTTGAACTGTGAGTAGAGAACAACGAATCCAGTTTAAAATCAACACCAAAACTGTCATTATTTCAAAGCAAGTAAAATTTTCATGGTTTTCTAGTGTTAGTTTTTCTCTTCTTCTCAAACTATTTTTTTAAACTTATCTATATTTGAATGATTGCTTTAGGATTGTTCTTCGATTGGTGGAATTTCGCATAAGTGAAGAGTAGATGGAGGACTGGGGTAATTTTTTTTTTGGCTCAAATTTGATTACTTACTTGTTCTTTGTTAGGGCTTTGATTGATAAGTAGTATCCAATTTTTTTCGTCTGTTTTATTATGCATGAACTTGAATGCGAAAGCATTGTTCTGACAGGAGCTTCAAATTAATCCGGCTGACTGAAGTTGAGATTTTATTTGCTTTTGCTTTCGCATTTTTTTTTTAATCATGGAGAGGTATGCTAATATTGTTGCAAAGAATGATTTTCCACCTCTCCTTACAAAGGAGCAACCTAAAAGCAAATGAGATGATGAAGATGTCGATGATACTGATGTCGAGGAATCGTGGGAGGATGGAGATGAACCTTCTACGGCATATACGAATAATTCCTTGTAACTTGGTCTGCAAGTGCAATTTTGAAAGTTATTAGCTCTTTCGGATTAGAAGCAATATCTTGAATTTGGTATTGATGCATGTATCCTAGGGGATTGGCATACATATTAGGATAAATAGTAGTCTAATCTTGTAACTTGGTTTTGGTGTTGCAAACATGAATGAGATGTCAAAAAAGTTTCTTCTCGTGGCTCATTACTATTCTGCAGGCAATAAGCAAGCAATCTGATTGATGATTTCGGGTGAGGAGGACAAAAGTCTGCCCTCAGTTCTCACCATTAGGAGCTAGACCAGTCAAGCAGATGGACGATTCCAAAGAACTGTTATAGCGTCTTCTAAACGTAACTCTTTTGGCTGCTGTCACAACAATTGCTTGTAGGCTAATTAGAGTGTCACCACATCATGTTTAGTAACTTTTGTCACTGAATAAACCAACAGAGAAAGAGTACGAACAATTTAAACATAGACAACAGAATTACAGTTTTTTTCGTAGAAGATCTGCTGTTTTAAGTTCATTATGTGGCAGTTATGTCTTTTAACATGTCTAATTTATTACTGGGCCTTTTTCTACGAACATTTATTATGTGCAAAGAATGCCATTATATATACACAGATATTTATGTTAAATATCCGATAATAGGATAAGAATATTTGCTTGTGTTAATGCATTGTTTCCTTAATTGGTATCAGCAACCTGTAACAAAAGCCCCTGAAGAGAAAGCCCCCTAAAAGAAACTGCATCAAAAGCTATTGGAAAGAAAGGGAAAACTATTGAAGTAGCTAAGGGCCCCTTGATCCCGCGGCCTAGAAACTTCGCCAACGAAGGTAGGAATTAGTATTTGAACTTCCTTGGTGATTTAGGGTGGGTTTTTAGTGCATAATATAAGTGCTATAACTTAAATTAGCTCACCTCTGTTTGGAACTAGTTCTTTGTAGGTCCACTACTGAAGAAGCTTTTGCCGAAAACGGTTTTGTCAGGACTCTTGATAATTTTATTCCCAAATCTGAAAGTGACTTCGTGGAATATGCTCTGCTTATTTCTCATAAGCTTCTCCCATATAAGGTGAGTTTAATCATCTCTCTGTTTCCTGTCTTTGGCCATATGAGAAAGTTCTAACATTTCCTAAAATACATCCTTCGATGATGCAGCAAAGTTACCATTATATTTCACCACTCAAGGCGGTGACTTCTCTGAAGGCAGCTGATGCCAATGATATTGCATCTTCAATCACAGCAATTGCAAATGAAAAGATAAAAGCAGAGAAACAAATCACAAGCAAAAAGAAGACAGGTAATTAAAGCATTTTTACCTTTTTTCCTTTTTTTTTTTCATTCTCGATCGAGTGCCATTTCATATGCACGGGCGCTTAAAATTTTTGACATATTTGAGAATTTTAAATCGTGGGAAGAAAATGACATCGATCCACTCTATGTTTAAAGGAAGCATGTTAAGTATACTTAAGCATAATTAGTTACTTACATGTGCAAGCAAAGCATAATCCTTATAGCAAGAGTAGTTGTTAATCTGAAAGAAAGCAATTTATACATTGTTAAAGTTCACCCACATGATAGTAATTACACTCTTTTTCCGGCAAAGATCTTCTAGGAAGTTACAGGTGTGGAGCCTGTAAATCTTTATTCCTTAAAATCCTAAGGCTTAGGGTTGAACAACTTTTCTGATTACATATATAGCTTCTTAATTTCGTACTAAATACTGCAATTCTCCAACTGCATGCTTTTTGAGTGTCCTTTTCAGGTAGCAAGAAAAAGCAGCCCAATGTTGATAAAGCGGAGGATGATTTCAGCGTTAATGCTTATGACCATATGGATGAGTATGACTGTGATTCATTTGGGCAAATGCCACCTTTGTTCTGGTGCTTCCAATAGGAAGCTGAATCCAGCGGCTTTTTTATTTTTATTTTTTTCGATTCTTGGAGATATGTTGTTGTCTGGTGAATAGCCTATAGACAACATTTATACTATCTGTTTGTGCATTATGAGAAGTAGTACGGCATGATTTAATAGGATTTTACTATAAATTTACTAATAATTCAACTAAAATAATTTTTAATAAAAAAATTTAATGGGAGCAAGGGGACTGAGTAACATCCCGACTAACAAAAGCGGATAAAAAGTTTTACATCCGAGACGAAGATGAGAGGGCTTAATTAGTAGTTTTTATGATATTATTATTAGTTTATGACAAAATATTATTTACGTAGATGAAAGAAAAAGAATTATGTTTAAAAAAAATTTATTAATAGGTAGTTTTTTTTTTAAGATATAAAAAGAAATAATTATTTTCAATTTTATATCTTCGTTAATATTTTTTTTTAATTTTTAAGTAATTTTACTAATTCAATCGGTATCTAATTAGCTCTTGAATCTTTATATTAAGTCAATTAATTATTTTAATATAGTACTAAAATTTTAGACACTTAATTTATAAGTTAAAAATTAAATGTAAAAAAAAAAGGAAATTAAGTAGATATTCTGAAAGTAAATGGATATTTCTTTTATAAAAAAATTATTATGTAAATATCGAAAGATATTATTACCCGATTATTATATAAATATCGAAAGAATTATAGTTATTTCATTTGTCAGTGAAAAATTTTATAAAAAACAATATAAATAGATTGGATCTCTACTTGTAAGGAAACTTAACGCAAAGGCCTTTTCAACCCATAGCCATGCTCAGTTTAAAAGCCCATATATAAAACAAATAATCGAAAACCTAGTCCAGATCCAAATTTCAAGTAAATGATCTCCAAACTCAAATCTGCCGTCCACGTGTGGCCTTCCGCTGAAACCCTAGGGTTCTTATTTCATCCGCCAAATCCTAGTGACAGTGCCTCTTTCAGTTTCTTTTCTCCAATCTCTTCCATCGTTTGCTTCTCTTTCAGGTACAACTTTTCATTTTCCGATCACCTGTTTGGTTGCCTAGAAAATGCTTTAAAAGGCAAGAGAATAAAGATATTTCTCTTTGTTTTTTCTTTTCTTTTCTTTTTTTTTTTTTCTAATCAGTTTTCTCATATAACCAAACAGAGTGATAAGGCTTTATGACTTTTTATTACTGTGATTGATGCGAGATATGCTAATGTTCTGTTGTATATTTGAATTGTAGAAAAATGTAGAGGGAAAAGATGCTGTTATGATCTGATTCGGATGTTTTTTTTTAATAATTTAATTCTGTTTCTAGACTTTTAACAATGAGCTTTAGGGTTCATTGTCTTTTAATTTGTGTGTGTGTGCATATATATAGTAATTTCTGGGTTAATAGTTTTATCTGAATTTTTTTTTTTTTTTTGGTTTTCTAATTTTATAATTCTATGTTTTCACTCTTTGTGAGATGAAATGTGTGAAAAAAACCCTGAACTTTGCGTTTACTAATTTTTGTCTCGTAAATTACTATTAGAAACATTTAACAGTCAATTTTTTTTCTTGGATAATTATTTAACAGTCACTTAGATCACCGAGACTAATGCCGTAATGTTCTGGAAGTGAAAGCTTGTGAGAATAATTGGTTTAAGACTACGATATTCCACAAATACTTTATTCAAGAATATGTTGCCGAGTGGGTGTAAAGCATTTCTAGTTGAAGTGTTATTTTTGTTTGCTTTCGTGTGATACAGCATGAAATATGACATATTGAAAACTTTATAGACCGTCAAACTTGTTATTGCTTTTTGAAATTGGTATAATGGTGCTAGTCATCATAAAATGAGTGACAGAACCAAAAGCTGGATCTTAGCTTCTTTAATATTTAGTGAAATTTTTGTATATGCATAGTACTTAATCCAGTCTCCAGTCCAGTTCAATCTGGTATGTAATTACGCTTTCCTGTTTGAAAATTCCTTTTCAATCTTCTAAATTTCATTGAGCTTTTTATCCATCCCTCTATGCAGATCTTGAAGATGTATACATCAAGGAAGAAGATCCACAAAGATAAGGATGCCGAACCAACAGAATTCGAGGAGTCAGTTGCCCAGGTTTTGAAATGTTTTTACGTTTGTTTCACTTCAAAAGTTCCTGAAAATGTGTTATCCGGGAAATGATTTCATTACCCGTGCATGTATTTTTGTAACAGGGTTTCTTTGATTTGGAGAATACCAATCAGGATCTGAAAAGTGACCTCAAAGATCTCTACATTAATTCGGCAGTGTAAGAGTGTGATTCATTGGGATGCATTAATTGTAAAATAGTTATGTGTTTGATTCAATGGGATGCATTAAATGTAAAGTCACTTATGTATTTGCCCCTCACGGGATTTATATAAATTTGTTCACAACAGCCAAATTGATGTGTCTGGGAGCCGCAAAGCTGTTGTTATTCATATCCCCTATAGATTGAGGAAAGCTTTTCGCAAGGTTCACGTTAAACTTGTGAGGGAACTTGAAAAGAAGTTCAGTGGCAAGGTGAGGGAAGGACTAAGCTACGCCATTCTACTACAAAGTTGTTCCTTAAGTATAATGAAACAATGAGAGCAAGACCAGGTTGAATGAAAATTTGGATTAGGTCTTCTAATTTACAATTTATTTAAGTGCATAACCATTTACTACAAATTTCGGTAACAATTTTAATTTACATGTGTTATATAATATGCTTTTGTTAGTGGAATTGTTTTTGTCCAGACTCTGGTACATTGCTATTATGCAAGAAATAAGGGATTCATTATGTTTTTAATAAATAAATTTATGCCTTCAGGAATTCTTTTACTTGATCTAGCTTTACCTTTTACATGAATTTCTGTTTTTACTGGTAATGACAATTATTAATTGATGCACATATTCTTGATTTTAAGTTTTAACTTTGTATGCATATATGATAGGATGTAGTTCTTATTGCCACCCGGAGGATATTGAGGCCTCCAAAGAAAGGTTCTGCAGTTCAGAGGCCTCGCAGCCGCACATTGACTGCTGTACATGAGGCGATGCTGGAAGATATTGTCTTACCTGCTGAGATTGTTGGGAAGCGCATTAGATATAGAATTGATGGATCAAAGATAATGAAGGTATGACACTGCTGTCATATAATTATTATTACTAATGCTTGAATTAGGTAGCTAAATATTGAAGAAAAATTGATGAGTGAAAGAATTCCGATCTTGTGAATAATGTGGGTTCAGATTTCAATTGGTTTTGTTAATCATGACAGTTGTCATCTTTCATAGATGGGTTAACTTTTTGAAGGCTAATGTTCATTCTTTGCCATACTTCTTGGGCAGGTCTTTTTGGACCCCAAGGAACGTAACAACACGGAGTATAAGCTCGAGACGTTTTCTGCAGTTTACCGGAAGCTTGCTGGAAAAGATGTTGTGTTTGAGTTCCCAGTTACGGAGGCATAGATTAGTACTTTTAAGTGTTGTCATACCTAATGTCTGGTCTTTTTTTGTCCTTGAAGACTGCTTTTTCTCTGGGGGGGTACTTAAAATTTT
The DNA here is from genome assembly GCA_038381775.1 of Adansonia rubrostipa. NCBI lineage: Eukaryota > Viridiplantae > Streptophyta > Magnoliopsida > Malvales > Malvaceae > Adansonia > Adansonia rubrostipa. Next base: position 3,484,704 of record JBBYHM010000027.1, read on the forward strand.
GACATTTACGAGTTGCTAAGTAAATCATAGAAGTGTCATGATGGATTTATTTTCTTTATTATGACGTTGTTTGTGCAATTATGTGGTATGGCATTGATGGTGTAGGATTTTGATTTTTAAAAGGTTTTTTTGTTGGTTGGCAAATTTAATTCTCTTTCCTATTTCTTGTTATTATCGTTATTTGAGGTAAAAGATGATGAATATATGGTTGCGTTTGCACATTATCCTCTCTTTAGGACCAGATGGACAATCTGAATTAATAAAAAATCAGACATGGTAATTTGTGTATTTTGTTACGTAGTATACTTCTATAAGTTTTGATATGTTTATATAGATTTCAAAAATGTATTTATATTGTAATTTTAATTATTTTGTTTGATATATTTATATAATCATATTTAATATTATTAGACGAAGCAAAAACCAAGAATCGAACAGGATTAGATTAGTTTAGGTTTATAAGATCAACAAAATGTTCCAACATGATTTGTTTTGGGTAGAGCATTTATTGCTTCCTGCAATAGCTGGATCATAAAGCAGGTTGTTGTAGTTCTGAGACTTATTCCATAATTCCATTTTACAGCCATAATTCCATTTTACAGCCATAATTCCATTTTACAGCTGTGGAAAATTTGAACAGCATGAACACTGAAAAAAAAATTAAAATATGACAAAAGATACGAAGAAATAAGAATATATATTAAAAAAAAAAAGGAAAAGAACAACATTAAAGATGATGGATTTATGGTTGTGTTAACGATATTGTTCTCGTGTCGGACACCATACATTGACCGAATTAATCGAAAGCTAAGAATCCATTAGGATTAGGTTGTTTACGTTAGAAGATTTCAAAAAGAAGAAAGGTTCCCACTTGACTAATGTTTTGGGTTGAACATCTTACTGCCCTCCGCAATAGCAGGATCAGAAAAAGCAGGTTTTCCGAGACTTACTGCCATAATTCAGTTCATTTTACAGTTTTGAAAATACTTGATTATGATTCATGACAATATATAATCTTTTAAAAACAAAGATAATTATGTACGTAAAAATTTATAAACATAACATGAATACATAAATTACTAAATTTAAGTTATACAGATTATTAGCTCTGGATGGGAGAGAGGACCTTGGAATTGTTTGAGTGCAGTTGCACATTTTTAATGCTGCTAATTATTATTAATTTTTAACTGAAGATTTTTATATGAAAACTTGGGCTTCCAATCTTAAAAAAAAAATGTGGATGATTGAGCTCTGATGAGAGCTCCAGCTGTTTTATATCTAAGTAAATCTAAGGGGGGGAAGATAGAAAGTGTTGGACAAAAACATTGAATGATTGATCAAATGTAGAAAAAAAAATCAGTAAAAACATTGAAGGATTGATCAAATGTTGAAAATAATAAAATCAGATTGCCCTTGTTCCTTCACTTTGAAGCTCATTTGAGCCTGAATCTTCTGTGCAAGAAAAAAAAAAGTAAAAAGAAAGAACTTATAGGAACATCCCCTGACCAACAAAACTGTAGGGGCATTCACAAAGTGAATGAGACTGCAAACAGGCCAGTGTCCGGCTTTTCAGTAAGCATAGCTTCCTACACACAAAAGAAAAAAAAAAAATTCAGAGAGGTGGAAAGAAAGTCAATATTTGATAAACACTATAAAGAGCTGATTGAAGTCAATGAGACCATGGAAGCAGAGTTTACCTCAAGACAATATGACAAGACCAAGATACATTACTCCACAAAGAAATAAGAATGACATTAAGCCCCTGCCATCAGATATTTTTTTTTTTTTGGGTAATTGCTTGTCTAATTTTAACAAACAAGGAAATAAAGTTATAATCTTTATGCATATTTCAGATTTTGATATTCATTACTGATTATTCCATAAATTTCAATGTTCTCACCAGATGACACCCCATCCAACACCGTTGCAAGGACAAGGACATACTTCAGCAAATTTTTCGGCATCACTAGAGTGAACTCTACGAGATATGAGGTCATCATATATATCTGTAACGTCAAAGTATGTATTATACAGAGTTAGTAAATTATAAAACAGACATTAAAATCACCAGATTCTCTGTTTCTTGCTACAAAATCATACCATAGACTGAAAACAAGCTGTTCATTACACCTGAAAGTAAACAATAGCACTTTTGCTGATTGCATTAAAAAAGGGGTTAAAAGAAATGTGCATCCCTGTCCAATTTCAGTAAAAAAAAAAAAAAGTTTGGGAAGAGAACAAGACAGATATAGTTACCAATAAACAGAATAATGTACCGAAGTATACGAATCTTTGTTGTTTCTTGAAGAACCCAAACAACACCAAGGAAAACAACAAAACCCTGCCATCTCAATACATAGGGAATAACATTACTCAGATGGTATATAGAGCCATATTTATTCAAGCTATCAAAAAAGACATACCAATGCAAAGTCCTCTTAGCGTCCACTGCAAAAACAACAAAATATAATCAAGAGCCAAACAAATATAGTATAGTAATAGTTTGAGAGAATGAGTATTGATGCAGTTGAAAGTAAAAGCAGGGGCTAAAGATTTACTAAAATGCCATTTTTCCTAATTGAATGACTATTTTGTTATCAATCAGAAAGATATCTCTTTTCAGGGCTTTGTGATAATATCTCTAAATTTTACATTCAATGTGGTTTTGGCCCTTTTATCCCATGAATTCTTGCACTCGTGTACTAAAAGAACCAAACTAAATTCCAGATAACCTTGCAAATGCAATCTAGCATCTATTATCTACCAATGAAATGCAAAAAACAAGATAGGTCATTTAGGTGTTCCTGTATACTTACGTTTTTAGCTACACAGAGTACAACAAGCAGAGCAACGACAAAACATCCTGCAGCAATTCTTGCAGTCAGAAGATTTGTTGATGCTAGAATCAAAACCATTCCCCAGAAAGATGAACCCAGATCTGAAGTGTAACAACAAATATTAGTTCTGATAACAGCACAGGCAACCTCATGAAAAGACAATTGACAGTGAATCCAAGGTTTTAAATTTTATATGCACAACCAGCATGCATGAACATATTAATACATGGATGAACAAGACAATTCACCAGAGCACAATGTCAAACGGCTGTAATTCAATGCAATTTTGACATAATTATGCATCTATGAACATAAGTGTCTATACATATGTGTTGCTGTATCTGTTTGGAATGCCAGCAATCAAGGAACACAGAAGGTACATCCAGCTGGCAAGATTAGCCAGTATATGCCACCACGTGTTTGTGTGGTTCCATCTTCATCCGCATGAACCTGGATCCCTTCCACCTGCTCATAAATTCCTCTTAGAAATTGGATTACATATAAAAGAGAACATTTCAAGGTTATGCAATCAAAAAAGCACTTCATTCCTGGGAATTTGGCATATTTCAAGATCCATCAATGGGCACAACATCACATAAGTAAAGATGTGCAGTAAGCCAAATAAGTTGCTCAGACAGAACTATGGCTACACTTGGAAAGGGAACTGACGGACTTCACTGATCCCATGTGCAGTGTGTAGGCGTCATACAATATGTTTCAAATATGCAAGGACCCATGACCATTTTACTAATCCAGTCTTTGAAAGACAAAAAATATTACCTCTCCTATCAAATCAAACCATTATATGAAAACAAGAATGAAACTCAGTTTGTCCGGTTTCCTCTTTGTGATTGAAATTCATATCTATCTTCTATCATTATGCACTTGTTTTAATTAATAAAGAAATGTAATTATTTAATTTACTGATTACTACCTTTTTGGAAGAAGCATGAATGAAACTCAGTTTATGAGGTTTCCTCTATGTGATTGAAATTCATCGCTATCTTCTATCATTATGCGCTTGTTTTAACTAATAAAGAAATGTAATGATTTAATTTACTGATTACTGGCTCACTGGAAGCACTTTAATTGATGATTAGGCCCAAAATCCAAAAATTAGATAGAGATCAAAACATTTACTCTCATTGTTTGTGTCAGATTGACATCTTATGTCTATCACCTCTCAGGGCAACCAGGCATTAACAATGTGCAGTGACTAAATTTCTCCACTTAACAACAGAAATTTGAACATTAAGGCAATGAAAATATTGATTTACACTGCAAACTAAAGCCAATGCACAATAAACATTTGTGATTACTATTTACTAGAAAATGCTAATTACTGACAAAGCAAGTCATTGTAGTGACAAGGATTACGACATTGCTATCCAAAGCATTTATCTAACAGTTAAAAAAAATATATATATATATATATATATATATATATTAAATGAATTTCGCGAGATGACATTTAGCAACAAAAGGAAATACTTACATGACCACATGTGAGTTTACAAGCAATAGCATGGCCAGCCTCGTGAAGGAAAACAGTTACAAGCTTGAATGGTGTCAGCAGTATCGTCCTCCACAGCTACAAAGACCAAATAAATTTTTAAACCAAAAGGCAAAAACATTGCACAGTGGAGCAGAAAAGCATCAAAAGTACAACATACCTAGAAATAGATAGCATGCAATAAGACTTCTAATCAGGTTAATAGTAATTTGCAATCTGAGTATACATATGCTTTCAACATGACTGAATATTAAGTAAAACTAATTAAAAGATAATTAGGCTTGATAGATTCTCTTTTATCATAGCATCAAGAAACTTTAATCAGTCAATTCCACATTCAAATTGGCTGAACTTTAGCACAATATGAAACAAGATGAACTGTAGTCTATACCTTGTATCTAAATTACCAATTTAGTAGCACCATACATTAAAATCAATATAATGCTGTTCTTTGAGGATTGATATGTAAGCTTGAACCACACCATAGCTTCCAATTCAAAACAGACAATTTATTTTTCCCAAATGCCTTGTAAATCCTTTATACCTACAGTTGTAGCCTGTTTTCTTTTTGCTAAAAAGAGGCCATAGTTGCAGATGCTGAAATTCAAAGTTAAAGCCTATTGGATGCTACTTGAGTGGCTAAATCAATCAACTAAGTTAAGTTTTCGGTTCACAGTTATAGCCGATTGATAAGCTCATATTGATTCCAATTACCAGAAAGAGCAGTAGCCTTGAGCAACCAGAAGCAGGCTTTGCTTTCAACAAAAAGAACATTCAAATTAAATGTCACCAATAAATAAATATCGATTCGCTTTTAAGTAATGCACTAAGTAACCACTTTACTCCAAAGAAGCAAAAACTTTACTGAATAAAAGCAAAACCTTTTGAATCATCAAGAATTCCCATTTCGAAAAGAAACAACAATTACCCAGATCACCCAATGTTCCTCCTTTTAACTGCGAAAACTATAACCCAAAAGAAGATGTCCCAATGACATTTTCTTATCAGATACGAAAAAACAAAAGTAGCATAGATATGGTAAAGAGGAGAGAGTACCGCAAGTATAACAACAGTGCAGATAGCGACAGTGACAATAAAGACTACTTGCTCATGGTTGCAGCAGTTTTTGAGTTCCCAGTTGGGTTTCAGCTTCACCATCTCTTGGTTGCCAGAAATGAGAATGACACAAAAACTGCAAACAGTTTACTGAGTTGGGTAGGATTTTCTTGTTTCAGACAAAGAAATGGAGACAGTTTCTTCGATCTTCCCTTGACAGAGAAGAGAAGTTTGGTCAATAGTTGCCACCAATTGGCATCCAAGTTTTTAAATTTTGATTGTTTATTGTTTAAGTGCAATTATTGTAGGTGTTGTGGTTCTTCAAGATAGGAAGTAAAAACGCTTTACAAAGTGGAAGCAATTTTTATTTTTTTTTATTATTTTTTTTGAACTTTGAAGTTTGCAAATAGAACTTTATTGTTAGATAAAATATTTATTATTTTATATTTTAAAAAGGGTTTGTATAATAAGAATTATGAATTCATCGTTGGAAGTTTTTTTAAATGAATTAATTATTATTATTAATTTAAAAAAATTATGTATGAATTATATTTTTATATATATATTCTCTTAATTCATATCTGATGGTATTGATTAATATTTTTCTTAAAAAATTTTATTTTAAATCACAAATAAAATATCTTTACATATATATATATATATAT
>JBBYHM010000027.1:3511362-3528841 GCA_038381775.1 Adansonia rubrostipa
ATCCAAAAATTATAGGGATAAAATCCAAAAATTCATTTAACAACTTGATATCAAAATTTGCCATCCATGGAATGCTTGAAGTTTTGTTCTTTTTTCATTATGGATACTTGAGTTGATAGTGAGTGTCGCAATCTTCCTTACTTCTATTCCTATATATGCTTTCATGATATTTTTAACTAAAGTACACTACAAGAGAGAAAGATTTTTCAAATGATATAAGTATTTTCAGTAGAATTTTCGTTGCAAAAAGTCCATCATTAAAAATGAAGTTGTTGATAATATTTCTGTAAATAATATGCTTTTCATTGGAAAAGATTATTTTTGACGAATTATTTCCTATGAAATTTTTTGTCAGTGGTGTCTTATTGCCAACAGAAGAATTTAATCACTAAAAAATTTCAGCAACCAAAAATATTAGTCAGAAATACTTTCAACGACATAATTTTTTTGTCTTTGACACTTTTCGGTGATGAAAATGTCCATTGCTGAAAATTATTTTCAACTGATTTAGGGTATTTAAAATCCTCAAAAATCATATTAGGAATCAAATTTTCTGTCATTAATAATGCATTTTAAATATTTTTATTAATTTTATTAAATTTAATTATTGTATTATTTGGTATTTAAATATTTTTAAGTTGATAAATTAATTTGCAAATATAAAAATGAATAAAAATAGTTTTATTTATTATAAAAATAAAATAAAATAATAATGTATATATGAAACAATTATAAATACTTGTAATTTTATAATAATATCCTAAATTACAACTAAAAAAATCATTGTAAATGCGGATGGGGGAATGGTAAAGGAGTTTACGTAGCATAATTCTTATTTTTCTCTTCAGACATTCAAAGGTCTTCCAAAATACATTTTTGTTTATGGGTTAGGAGTTAGTTCCTTAACATAGGATATTTAACACAATCACTTTTAATATTTGTTCTACCTTCCCAAATCAATACTTGAATTTTATTATTTACCAATGTGTTTGACAATGTCATCATTATTCGGTGGGTTAACAAATGTCACATTAGTTTATTAACTCTCAGTAATTAGGCAAAAGTCTTAATAGCCATAGAAGTTATGAATAAAAAATAATAATTAAAAAACAGAGTTATGAATAAATGCCTATGGGGAGAAATCGTAATAATAAAAGAAACAAGAGTATATTGAAACAAATAAAAAGTTTATTAGTACTAAGTATAAAAGGAGAATTGTTGAATTTTGGCTCTAGAAGTCAAAATTGTTTTGTAACTTTGTGAATGCGTTAACGAAATGACTTATGCATTGATGGTCGCTTCATTAATAATATGTTTTTTTATTAAAAGATGGTGAAATTGTTTTCCTGTTTTCGAACTATATGAAATGCCTATACAAGGCATGGCTACATGTGACGTTAAGCCCATAAGGAAGGAGAGAAATTGTAAGGTTAGAGCACTCTGTAAAGTTTCTTCATAAGTACCAAAATCTGCTCCTCCTCTTGCGGACATAGGCAAATTTATCGAACCACCTAAATTTTTGTGTTTTTTTTTTTTTATTTTACATATGTTGTTTTACACTCTTGGGTAGTTCTGCACAATAAGAATCACCTGTTTGCAATAATACCAAAGAGTGAATGTTAAAATAAGATTGGAATTTGTATGCAATATTTTAAACCTATGTATTTATAATAGGTCAAGTGGACATAAAATTAAACACTTAGATTACAAGGTAATGAGTCATTTTTATGATTTTATTTTAATTGAAGAAGATGATAAAGTTGAAGATAACACCAAAAAAAGAAAAAGAGTCAAAAGGAAAGCTCAAAGAAAGTATAAGGTAGAAAAGAACGAAAGTGCGTAATCCAGTTTGATTGTGGTAATCTTCCATAGTTGAAAAAATGTTAAACGAAAAAAAAAAAAGAGAAAAAATATATAAAAAATGAATGAAGAGATAATCTAACCCTAAAAAGCTTGAGGAAAAACTTTTAAATAAAAAAAATTAAAATAGAGAAAGATTAAATATCTGTTTTGTATTGGAACTTCACTTTAAACTTTTTTTTTGTTACATTTGTTTGCTTTCCAAGCTTAAATTTACCTTTTCCTATTTAATTTAACATTATGAAAATATTTGATTTCATTATTATAAAAAATAATAAAACTATTTTATAATATTATAACTTGAAGAAAAGAAGCACATGCATATCACTTGGCAAGAAAAACAAGCAAAAATGAAAAGAATAGCAGACTTTACAGAGGCCAACTAATCACCTTTAGAATAATTTCCACGGAGGAAACACCTCAAAGTTCAAGACCATTTAGCATCAACTCTTGACCTTTTAAAGTTCAAAGATAGATTTCGTGTTTGATGCGTTGGTGATACAAGTTTTAATATCATAAATGGAATTAAAAAATAATTATATTTTTATTTATTTTTAAATATATTTAAAATATGCTTTTGTTTGTGAAATCTAAAAATTTACTTTAAAAAACTCATATATGTATATGCCCTTGCATCAAGTTATATCTCAAATTAAAGCATATGAAAAAGGTTATTTTATCGAAGCAGAAGCTACTTAATTTCCCAGTTAATAAGAGTATATTTAAAGTTGATGTAATTTACTGATGTTCTGAAGCATAGTAAAAACGAAATAATATTAATAGGATATCATTTCGATTTTTATACTAATACGTATTGATATATCGACTTATACCAGTTTTCACCGATTAATATTGGTACATACTAACCTATACCTGTTGCTAAAAGATTTTACATTTTTTAAAAAATTTTCACTTATTTAATTTTTAAATCAATTTCTAATTTTTTTCTTATTTTTTTATAATTACATTTATAAAAAGTATATTCATTGAATTAGGTTATTGAATTAAATTAATAATAATTTTATATATTTTTAAATATTTTTATAATATTTGATATTTAAGAATTTAAATATTAAATATTTATAATTTTAAAATTTATATTTGCATATAAACATATACATATATATATATATATATATATATATATATAACATAGATATATTTGCATAAGTTATGTCTCAAATTAAAGCATATGAAAAAGGCTATTTTAAGTAAGCAGAAGCCACTTAAAGTCCCGAGTATATGTAAAGTTGATGCAATCTATTGGGGTTCCAAGGCATAGTACTAGGTATCGATTGATACGTTGCAGTTTTAATGTAAAACAAAATGATATCAGTAACATATCGTTTTGATTTTTGTATCATGTGTAAAATAATTTTTTTAAAAATTTTTAACTATTTAATTTTTAAAATCAATTTCTAATTTTTTTTTATATTTTTTATAATTACTTATATAAAAAATATATTCATTAAATTAGGTTATTGAACTAATTAATAATAATATTTTATATATAATTATATATATATTTTTAAATATTTTTATATTTATTAGATGTTTAATAATTTTAGATATTAAATATTTATAATTTTAAAATTTATATTTACATATGAACATATATAATGGGGATATATTTGTATATGTTATATCTCAAATCAAAGCATATGAAAAAGGTTATTTTAATTCAGCAGAAGCTAGTTAAATTCCCTATTACTAAGATTATATGTAAAGTTGATGCAATCTATTGGGGCTCCAAAGCATAGTACTTGGCGTTGATTGGTACCATTTGGTTTTAAGGTAAAACAAAACGATAATAGTAGTTTATCATTTTGAATTTTGTATTAATGCGTATCGATCATATTGACTTGTACCAATTTGTATTGATCAATATTCGTATATACTAATTTATATCGGTTAGTGCAAGATTTAAAATAAATTTTTAATTATTTAATTTTTTTAAAATCAATTTTAATTTTTTCTTTGATATTTTTTATAATTACATTTACAAAAAAAATATATTCATTAAATTAGGTTATTGAACTAAATTAATAATAATTCTCTATATATTTTTAAATATTTTTATATTTATTGGATGTTTAAGAATTTTAAATATTAAATATTTATAATTTTAAAATTTATATTTGTATATAAATATTTATATTTAGCAAAAGTATATTTGCATATGTGTTATATATATTTTATCAAAGAACTTGACAACAGGCTATAAATATATATAGAAGAAAAATAAAAATATCGATAAATCCGCAACGACATACCAAGACACATTATACGTACTAATATATACCAATATTAAACAAAAACAGTATATAATGCTTACTACTTTGTTTTAAAGCAAAGATTGAAGATTCACTAGTTTTATATATCAATGGCGGGCAATGCATGCAAAGGAATAACCTTTGCAAAGGAAAAGCCCGCAAGCGATTCCTTTCTTCTTTATTGCGACTATTACTTACTTTCTTACCAAGCTTAGAACCGGCGGCCCATGCATTTTCGTATATAGATAAGATTGGTTCAGTGCAAATGGTGATAGATAGAAACATTATTTTTTATATCAATAACAAATAATTAATACAAATAGACAGACATTGAACCATGCCGATATATTCTTCAGATTCCGACGATGAAAGTATCCCTCAGGTAAAGCTCTTTGGACATGGAAGGCCTATGCATGCCATTCTTGGAGGAGGAAAAGGTATTCTCTATCTCCTTCTCTTTCTCTCTCTCTATATATATGTATATACTTTTGTGTTTTCGCAAGAAGGAAAAGGTTGGAAAATGAAAGAGAAATGTTGTTGATCAAATGGTTGGGATGGATGCGTTAGCTCCTTAATTTCCTTTACTTATGGTTGATACCCTTCCTTCTTCGCTTGGCCAGGCCTTCAACATGTTCAGACAGGACAGAAATTATCGTTACCATACAAAAAATAGCTGCACTTAATTAAACATGGTCTTTCTCTGTGGTATTCACTTATCATATATTACAGTAGAGCTTTTAAATTAATTTCAAAAGTCAAATTATAAACTTAATTTATGTGTGTCGATTGAGATATATTTAGAAAATTAATTAATTAATTATCGAACAAATAGATATTGAGATAATTTAATTTAGTTTGTAAAATTTAAAAACTTCATCACCAATTTAGAGCATAACATAAAGATAATCTTTTATACTTGTCATAAATGGCTTTCATATTTTGAAAATTCATTATTGATACGTTCAATGCATTTTTTTAATATAAATAATCAAACAATTATTCACCAACTGTTTTTCTTTTTTAGCTTAAGTAAAATATTCTTCACTATTTTCATCGTTGAGAACGATTTTTGTGTGCTTAAGTCACAAATAAAAAAATCAAAACAACTTTAGTATTTAAAAAATAATGGATAAATAAATAGTAGTATTTTCCTTGTCTTGCCCTATTCTTTCTTCGTGATATCTACTTTTCACTAACTACATATTTACCTCAAGTTATTTTTTTACAATATTTTCAAAATTTCTTTTCATTGGGAGTCAATTTATTCTTAAATTTTATTTGCAGAGGGATCAATTTGTATTTTATCCTATACTAATGCATCTGTAATAAGGGAATTACAAATTTCAGTTAGGTTGATTAATTACCATCCAAAGCAACATTCTGACTACTAAGAAATTGAAATTTCAGTTGCTGATCTATTACTTTGGAGGAACCCGAAGTTATCAGCTGCATTATTAATGGGAGTAACCGCCATATGGTTTCTCTTCGAGGTGGTTGAATACAATTTCGTCACCCTCCTTTGTCACATCTCCATCACCACCATGCTTGTCATCTTCATATGGTGCATGTCTGCAGATTATTTTGGATGGTAGTTTTTCAATCACCACCCAAAAATTAATTTCCTATTATGTGCATGTAAACTTTGTTTTGTCAATCTGGGCTAACCACTTCGATCCAATATTAATTCATAATTCGTTCCCAGGACTCGTCCAAAGATCCCCGAGTTGTTATCAAATGAACATGCCTTCAAAGAAGTTGTTTCCATTTTTCATTGGAGGTTCAATCAGTTCTTGCAAAAGTTCCTCCATATTGCAGGTGGCAATGACCCCGTGCGCTTCTTTCTGGTATCAACATTGAAATTCTCCCTTGCATACATGTGATTTAGTCCTTAAGAAATTCACTTATGTTATTTTCTATCCTATATGTGTGTGTGTATATATATATATATATATATATATATATATATATATTAAACTTCAGGTAATCATTTCTCTGTACGTAATATCGGTGATCGGATTTTATTTCGACTTCGTGAATCTCCTGTTCATCGGTAATATTTTTCATCTAATGTGTTACTAATACTATCAATGATTTTAAGGCGTTGTGCACTGAAATAATTTGATTTTGTTTATTGAATCAAGGCTTCGTCTGCATGGAAACGCTGCCATATTTGTACACTCAATACGAGAGAGAAGTTGACTATCATGCTGGGCAATTGACTCGAAAGGCGACCAAAATGTACAAAAGGTTTGATTCAAAAGTTCTTAACAAGATTCCTAGAGGACCAGTAAAGGAAAAGAAGCACACGTAAATAGTCAATGGAGTCTTTGTTTCCATTTATACATTTCCATAAACATGTAATTAAAAACCCTGCAAAACTCTAGTTGTATTTTTAAAGTTCTTACCACTGAACACAAGCTAAGGAAATATGTTTGAAGGGTGATGAAATAAAACAGATTTGCATTTACGATAATGATCAATAACTAAGTTGAAAGGAAAGCTGGAATTAGTTTGGGGAATTTTTAAAATGTTTTAAATGGTTGGAATCGTATCTCAAAACTTTTAAATAATGTAAACTAAATGGGTTAAGTTTCCGTATGTGAGAGTTTGATATATATCATTTAACACCAACGAAAATAGTCTGGCATCTTTAAACCAACAGAAAGTAAACGAGGGCTTAATTATCAGATCAAGAATGAACCTCATTCTGATTATTGAATCCAAATGAAAGCAACAAAAAGCTCCATTTTCTGATCTCCTTTGTCCAATCAATTTGCCGTCCACTTTTACACCACTACTTTTGGTCCGGGATCGACCAAGGGAATGCCCACAACTCTCTCCCTCCACTTCATTTCCCACCTTTGTATCTTAAGTAGATTTGCATTCGGAAAAGTAAAACTTATATTAATTTTGTAGCCTATGAAGATCTAGAGAACCTAGGTTTTCGGAATATATACGACAATGGGTCAAGATATATATATATATGTATATATATGTATATGCAGCAAAAACATTATAAATTGAACGGCTCAAATTGTTCTACGTAGGTTTTAACCGACTGTTAAACAGGTTTGGAATAATAAATCTTGTGGTAAAAAATCCATGTTAATGAAGTATTAATGAAGATGCTGTTCCTTTTTACGTACTCCACCAAGTTGAAGCATTGAGGGGTTGTTGACTTGGTTCCATTATAGAAATTGATTTGTAATTTTCCTGGCCCTTCCTTCAAGAAGGAGCTAGGTTGCCAGAATGAAAATTTTCAAACCGTATTAAATAGTTAATAAGATGAAAATGGAAAAGATTTGCTTGCATAGGTTAATACAGATATTGACTGAAATTGGCTCAATGCAATGTGCTTCTTCATTTGTTTGGAATTAATGGGTGCCATAATTTTGTCAGAATTCAGAAACTTCACCAGACTTGTTTGGAATTAATGGGTGCCACAATGTTTTTGTAGTTTTCAAATGATTAAGGAAAAACCCAATTTCTAATTGGCCTCCATAAACTCTAAAATGTATGTGGAATCTCTTAAAAAAGTTTCTATTATTAAAGCTGTCTGCTGTGAGAAGTGTCCACTTAGGCAAATAATTGCATTTTAAACCCTTTTTTCCACAGTAACTTGAGGATAAGATTGGACTAGTTCCAGCCTGCCCAAGTTACTATTAAGGAAAAGTTTCTCTTAAAGAATTGAATTATATATCAAGATGGTGGCCAACTATCTAATTAGTGCTGATCACACACATAATATTCTCAGAATTTGACTGTCATGGATTCAAAAGGACATTTTGGCAGTTAATATAGCTTGTCCCTAATCAATATGTTTGTGTGACAAGAAAGAGTGGAAGTACATGTAAACCCAACCATCATACATTATACATTGTGGTGGTACATGTTGACCCACTATTTTTCATGTCAATTCCTGATGGTTTTGCCTGCCAATTCTAGTGCAAGCAAGAAGAATCACTAAAAGCTGAGACTTAAAGCTGAGAGAGGGAAAAGGATATATCTCACAAAGGCTTTCCGGATCTTGGAGCAAATATTATTATAACTAATTCTATTATTATCATTATTATGTATTTTGCCAAGTCAATGACCTACTAGCGAATATATAAGAAGGCTCACTGCATCAGTTTTGAATGCTAATTTCACTCACGGAGAAACATACCATCCCCCAATATCGATCACTATTCAAGACTTGGGGAAGAACACACACACACACACACACATATATATATATATATAGAGAGAGAGAGAGAGAGAGAGGGAGAGAGAGAACATGGTTAGGGAACTGAAAGTAATTACTGATCAGGATGCAGGTGGGATTGGTGGTCTTTTCATACTCTGCTGGGCTGCTCTGGTCACCCTTTCTTTGATTTCAGCCATAATTTTCTCTTGTGCAGATGGTGTATCCAAGGAGAAAACTACTTCAGAGGACACAAATTTTTATGGTGGAGGTTGTGCCGCTGGCTGTGGTGCTGGATGTGGTGCAGGTTGCGGTGGATAAATCCATAAGCAATTTTACAAGAAGAAATCTTGGATGAGTTCCATTTAGCTTTAGTTATTATCTCTTAAGGCAGCTTTGCTTGCAACTTTGAAAGATAGAACTGCAAAGATGATGTACTAATTAGTACCAACTATAAAGGTTTATGCAATCAGAACGTAAAGCGAGGCAGCTGGCTTCTGCTAAGAAATGCTATAACATAAAGCTGCAGCGTCCCATAATATGCCTTTTTTTTTTTTTTTGTACTAGAGAACAGATTCCACTTATCATGGAAAGTACTGAATGTCATGAATCATTTGATTTAATATGTTCTCATTGAATCTCTCTCCACTGAAGTACATTAATTATGCAAGGATACGGCATATATATATATATAATAGGAAGCTAAACAATATTCATATTTCTGGGGCTAGGCAAATTCTACTTTTGCGTGTACGTACTGACTAAATGGTTTCATCGCTAAATATGTGCGAGCTCGATTGTTGGCCTTGTCATTAATTTCCTAGAGTTGCAGACTGCAGATAATTCATATTCTCAGGGAATAGGGTGCTGCATGCAAACTACTTATTCATCTCTCTAATTTATAATTTATATGAACAATTATCTCAATATGATCAGATCAAGCTTGAGTTGATTCTTTTTTCTTTTCATTTGGCTCCTGAAAATCAACAAAACATATTCATTTCTCTGTTTCTTATATTGTGATTTTAGGCACATTTCAACCTTTCTGAGATATGGGATTGTTCTCCTGTCTACTCCAGCTCCAAGCATATATATGTTAATAGATAACATTTGACCGGCTCAAGTTTCCCTTGAAATTCAATTTACAGATGGAGAGTTATCCCCTAGAATGAGTTGATTTACAGATCATTTATTAAAAAAATTAAAAAAAATAAAGAGTGGTTGAAATAAAAATTAATAACTGTTCGACGGTTAGGGGCGGTGCCGGATTCAGGATATGGAGGTCTGTGGGGGTTTTGAGAAAGAAGATGAAGCTCTAGATCTGTTATTTTCAAGGCCCGATTTTGCAACTCCAGGATCTGCTTCTGACTTTGAGCGCGACCGTTTTCTTGGAACTCACTTTGGAGCTTCAGTCTTTAAGGTTTGGAATTTTTGGATGTTCTTATGGTTTGATCACAGATCTGGGTTTGGTAGTATTTGTCGCTTTGAATTGGCCTACTAGTATTTGGAATCAGCTTTCGATCAGAGCTCGGGAGGAAAGCTCTTATTCTGTTTCCAACGATCTGGTTTTCTTGTGGCAGACCAATCCAGAACTACGGCTCCAACGATCAGATTTAAGCGCCAGCAAGATAGATCGGCAGTGCCAACGTCTAGATCTGGTAGCGATAGACCACCAATCGGTTCTAGTTGTGGCTCTTAATCGGTGTAGCAAGAGAGTTCAGATTGTTCGTGTAACACCTCAATCCCATATCAGGAGTATACGAGGATCTACCATTATATATATATATATGTGTTGAGATTTAAGTTTATATTTACGAAGCATCTTTTGGGGATAAAACTGTGAGGTCCAATGGGCCAAAACGGATAATACTTTGTAGATTTGGCGTTGGTCTCTACAAATTGCATTAGAACACAATTTTACCAGCTGGGGGAGATAAGTGCTATACGGTAGGAGCCACATCTAGAATCTCAATGCCTGGTGTGGTCTTAATTCTTTCTATTCCTTATTGGTTCTAGCTAAATAGTCTCGTCAAGCTTTAAAACGTGGGAGTTTGTAACATCCCTATCCCACAGTGAGAATATTTGAGAATCTGTCATAATATATATGTTGACACTTAAGCCTATACTTATGAGGCACCTTTTGAGGATAAAATCGTGAGATCTAATGGGCCAAAGCGGACAATACCTCGCAGATAGAGTGCGGGTCTCCAAAAATGGTATCAGAGTGCAATCACCAGCCGGCGGGAGCTAAGTGCTACACCGTGGAAGCCACCTCTAGAATCCTGCGAGAGCTAAGTGCTACACGATAGGAGTCACCTTTAGAATCCCAATGCCCAGTGTGATCATGTTTCTGTCTGCTCCATAGTGGTTCTGTCTATTCTGTATTGGCTTGATGAAGACGTTAAGCTTTAAAACAGGAGAGTTTGTAATACCCCAATCCTACATCAGAAATCTGTAAGGATCTACCATGATATATATGCTGAAACTTAGGCCTATACCTGTTAGCATTTTTTGGGGAACAAACCAGGAGGCCCAATGGGACAAAGTGGATAATACCTCATAGGTTGAGTGCGTGTCTCCACAAATGGTATCAAAGCGCAATTACCAACAGGCGAAAGCTAAGTACTACATCGTGGGAGCCACCTCTAAAGTCTTGCGGAAGCTGAGTGCTACATAGTGGGAGCTACCTCTAGAATTCTAACGCCTGGTGTGATCCTGATTTTGTCTGCTCCATATTAGTTCTATTTGTTCTGTATTAGGCTTGATGAGGACGTCAAGCTTTAAAATGAGGTGAGTTTATAACACCTCAATCCCACATTGAGAATCTATGAGGATCTGCCATAATATATATGTTAAGACTTAAGCTTATACTTAGTAAGTTGGGTGCGAGTCTTCATAGTCTGAGTTGTAATTGAGGCCGACAGCGGTATTAGATGATGATGACGTGGAGCCAAAGTTCATAGGTTCCGACAGCTTAAAGACTAAGACTAAAAGAAAAAAAAGTATGTTTCTTTTGTAGTCTACGATAACAAATTATGGTGGCAAACAATTCTTCAAGCACTACTTTACAAGAATTAGGAGTATACTCGAAGGATAAGGATGAGACAAGTGCAAAAAAAGTTTATTTGCGAGGGCTCTTTTCAGCATCTATAGATGAAATGCTACAATTCTTTCTACCACTTATTGAAAATAAGGCAATGACAATTAAGCCCCCAATTAAGGTTTTTGTAGAAGGGAATCAACAATGGAACAATTCTGTGGTAGCATAATTTATTGGGCAAATAACTAATTTCAGTCAATTCCAACGAATGGTAACTCTGTTGTAGGGAAAGGATAGTATAGTGGGCATTAAACTAGCTAGGTTAAATCTATTTATTGTCAAATTCCTAAATTCAGATTCTAGGGATCAAATATTAGAAGCTGGGACATGGCATATTCAAAACAAACCTTTTGCAGTAAGATAATGTGAGCCAGGAATGAAGTCCCTTGAATTCAATAAGGGAAAAACTACCAATATAGACCCCATCTTGGTGGAATGCCATTAAACTCTTTACAGAGATTAGATTAAGTTATACTGCCAATGCAATTGGGACTTTTTTACATGAACAAGATTACGTACACTCAGCAGTGATTGTCATATGCAAAGGTATGCGTAGAAATTGATGCACTGCTGAAATTTCTAGCGCAATTGATGTTATATTAGGAAACGGATCTAAAGTCTCAAAAACGGTTCAAATACCTTGGATGCCACAAAGATGCCAACACTGTAAATTATTTGAGCACTCCGATAAATCTTGCCCAAACAAACTTGTAGCACCAAAATAGGTCTAGAGACCAAAGGAGAAGACACCGAAGAAAAACATAGTACTCTTAGCGGTAAGAAAGCAAGAGGATTGCCCTATAAGCCCTGATGACAATGTTGAATTTCCTAATCCTTCTTTAGTAAAACTTAGAAGCCAAAAAAAACACAAGGGGTACAAAGGGTAAAGCTTGTTTAACAAATAAATTTGCAATGTTAGAGAAGGTAGCTGATAAAAATAGAAGAGAAAAGGAAAATCCAGAGGCAAATGAAAATGAGACTAACAATAAGAATAGCATGCATTATGAGGCAGTTCAATCCCCAAGGGAAAACCAGAGCAACCTCTACAACAGTAGCTGATCTTATGAAGAATCTAGGAAATGAAAGAAAGGTGCCTACAAAAGGTAAAGAAAGAAGTTCCCCCTTTCAAGTACTTCTTTAACAACCACTTCTAAATGAGTTTCTTTGTATGGAATATTAAAGGGTTTAACAATCCTCTTAAGCAACATAAAATTACTAAAAGAATTATGAAGTTAAAAATAGATTGTTAGCTTAAGAAAAAGCTTAAACAAAGAGGGGGTGAATTGGTTCTTATAAAAATTTGATAAATTTAAAGTAAATTAAAAATAAGTTAAGGGTAAGAAAAACAAGCAATCAATGTATAAAGGTTTAGTCCTTGAACTTGGCACCTACGTCCTCTCTTCTTAGTATTGTATAGAGGTTTGGTCCTTGAACTTGGCACCTACGTTCTCTCTTATCGGTACTTTCTTACTAATTTGATTCCCACAATTCACTAAACAAATTGTTACCTTTAAGGCTAAGGTATAACCTTACACCACTATCTTTTAAGGCTTTGATAGAACTTTTCAATCTCTTTGAGAATTCTACCTCAAATTCTTAAATATTTTTATTCATTTTCACACAACCCTTTTTGTGGTATGAATGAAGTATTTTGCAAATAGATTGAACCTCTAGTAGGTAGATGTTTGCTAGAATTTAAGTACAAGATGAATGAGATGCAAATAGGCTTGAAGAGTATAAATTTGATACAAGTAAAAAATAAAGATTTTTGAGCTTTTGTTGCTTAATGATTTAATGATTTTTGTATCTCTTCTTCTTCAGCTGTTGGGAACCTCCACTTATAGCTAGAAATTGATTCATAGACGTTAGGCATTTAATATGATGGTTGGAGAGCCGTTGTAGCCTTTATAAATGCTTATTTCTATTCAGACCCGTGCTATAGTATTGGTACAATACCAATAGTATCCATATAGGAATAAAAAAATGACTGTTATAGCTTGTTGTATCGATGCAGGGAGCTGAGTATCGATACTAAGCAAGCTGTATCGATACATAGCAACCTGTATCGATACATTTGAGGGTTTCAACCAAAATGCTTGTTTCTATTCAAACCCATGCTATAGTATTGATACAATACCAATAGTATCGATATAGGAATAAAAAAATGACCGTTACAGCTTGTTGTATCGATGCAGGGAGTTGAGTATCGATACTAAGCAAGCTGTATCGATACATAGCAACCTGTATCAATACATTTAAGGGTTTCAACCAAACCTTGGCTACTGCCAAGCCTTGTATCGATACACATGGGGTGAGTATCGATACCAAACAGGCTGTATCGATACAGACACCTTTGTATCGATACATTTGAGGGTTTCAGCCAAACCTTGGCTACTGCCGAGCCTTGTATCGATACACATAGGTTGAGTATCGATAGTAAGTAGGCTATATTGATATAGACACATTTGTATCGATACATTTAAGGGTTTCAGCCAAACTTTGTATCGATACACATGGGGTGAATATCGATACCAAGTAGGCTGTATGGAAACAGACACACTTGTATCGATACATTTGAGGGTTTTAAGCATAGTATCGATAGATTTATTCTTTGTATCGATACAAACCTTTAAAAACATTTGTAAAATGATTTTTGTTGACTCAAACATATCTAAAAAAAATATTCTAAGTATAAATATACATTTTGGAGCATATATATATTTTGATAAATTACAAACTTAGTACTTTTCAAAATGTTTTTCAACTTGAACATAAATACTAAGTTAAGTATTAATTTAGCTTAAGTTGTTTGTTATATCAAAATCAAAATCAAAGTTAACATTCTCCCCCTTTTTTATATAACAAAACTTAAGATAAATTTGCTTGTTTTTTAGATTAAAGAAAAACAACTCCCTCCTTAGTAAAGCAATGCTTTTCAAAAGTTTTAATTTGAGTAAATCAGGTCCTTTAAAGCTGCAACATTTCAAATTGGTTATATTGCCCAAAATTAAAAATCAAACTAATGTTCAATATCAACATCTTATTTGGGTTCCAGCATGGTAATATAATCATGATCAATGTGCATAATAAATTCATAGAAGACATATATAGCAACACATTGCAAATTTATGGCATTTCTCCCTTTTTTGTTATATCAAAACAAAATTCAAAGATGAGTAATTCAAAGCAATGGAGGAAATGCAACCAGAGTAGGCACAAGCAAAGATGAACTGATTAAAGATGAGATGTTAAATATATTTAACAAAACAAGCAAAAGATGTTTAAAGGAATGCAAAACATAAAGTCCTAAAAAATAAGAGAAACCCTAAAACAAGCCTAATTAGACTAAGCATCATCAGCCAGAGAATCCTCAGTGGGTAGAGAAGTAGGTAGAGGGGCATGAGAAAAAGTAGCCAAAAAAACATGAAATTGCTCCGTCAAAACTCTATGACTATGCTCAAAAGTAGAAAGACGAGCATCGATAGTGTCGAAGCGATAATCAAATCATATGAAGCCATCTACAGTCTACGTCACTAATCAATGTATGTTTGGTGCTGTATGGATAGAGCACATGTGAGATGATAAGATGTAGTAAGTGATCGCTCGAAGGAAGGACCGTGGCTTTGTTGTTTGG
The DNA here is from genome assembly GCA_038381775.1 of Adansonia rubrostipa. NCBI lineage: Eukaryota > Viridiplantae > Streptophyta > Magnoliopsida > Malvales > Malvaceae > Adansonia > Adansonia rubrostipa. The sequence continues at coordinate 3,526,413 of JBBYHM010000027.1, forward strand.
GGTGCGCAAGGTAGCGCAAGCTAAACCTTCATGGATTACGCCTTCATTCAAAAAATAAAAAATAGACGCAAAAGAAGCCAAGTTGATGACGAGATCTTATCCCAAAAGATAGGACCGAATAGTAATGACATGATCGTGATCATCAATAATAAGGAGGCATTACTAAAGAATGCACGAACAAGATTTTCACAAACCGAAACATTTAGAGAAAGAAATTTGGTCTATCCAAAGGTTTCAAAAATTTGAAGGTAAAGATAACTAATAGACCGGAGAGAGGGAAAGTCGATGACTCAACATTGTTGGATGGGCATACGGGCATAGATGGTGGTGAACCGCTCATGAGCCCGTTCATCGTGGAAACATAAGTAAAAAAAAAAGATTTATTTTTGGTAGAAGGTGGTTGTCGAGTGGATAAGGTGGAAGCACGAGTGATGGGACCTTGGCAATGAGTTGTTTATTTCATTTTAGGAGGCATGGTTATGTTAGAAACTAGTTGAGGACTTTTGTCGAGTAGATAGTGGCACGGTAGGATTTTATGGTGGTTCGAACAAATGGAAAAGCAGATTGATGTTGGTGAAGTGTTTGATTTGGTTTAGTGGGCTTCAGATGAGATGGGATTGGGTTTCGATGATGTTTGTCAATGGTTGTCACAAAACAAGTCAAGCAGGTCAAGTGGGTAGAGTGCTAAGGATAGGCTGGTTAGGGAAAATGGTCGAGCAGGTAGTGGATGGTAAGTTTTGGTGGCAATTTGTGTGATGTATTAAGTAAATCCGCAACTAATCACAACAATCAGAGTGAGGAAAGGCTTAGGAATGAAAAAATAGTCAAAATTTGGGAAAAATTTGGACAAAGGTGATGGATTTAGAGAGGGAAGTGGTGACGATTAGGGTGATGAAGGGTTTCGAATTGTTGATGTTTTGGATGATAATGGTTGATTATCAAATGGTTTTAGATAAATGTAATGAATTTAACCGGTTTATGGATCAAGAATTGTGAGAAAAATGTGATGATAGTGAGATTTGATGATTAAAGCTTGAGTAAGGGAGAGAATGGTAAGGGTGAGGATAAACAGTGTTTGATGCAATGAGCATTCCACGCGCAAGGAGTCCTAAATTAATAGTGAATATCGATATAGAAGAGGCATTATCGATACAAAAAACATTTTCAGGTTCTGTATTGATACAAGGAACTGGGTCTCGAGATTAGAACAAATTAATCTATATCGATACAGACTGGGGAGTATCGATACAGTGTATCGATACTTGGAGTTAGGTATTGATACATAGAACATTTTTGGGTTCTATATCGATACAATAGAAACTAGTCTCAATACAGGGAAGAAGAATGTGTAGGGATCGATACATATAGCCTAGTATTTGGTCATTTCCATTAAGATGGCATCATATTAGGCATATATTTGACTCAATTGTCCTTTAAAAAACATTTGAAAATGCAAGTTAGACCAAAATTTTCACATCGAAATCATCTCGCATGGTCGATTCAAAATTTAATCAAGAGACAACAAAATTATCCAAGAATAAGAAATTCTTACAAGTGAACATCATCAAACAAGTAAGTGTGTAAAGCTAGCTTCTCAAACTAAGCATGATGCAAACAATATTAAGGCAAAGTATCAGGATTGGATCAAATTATGAATTTAAGATGCATTCAGTAAGTCAATTTCTCTTTTAATTATGCAAAATCTATCTTTGTTAAGTGATTTAGTGAAAATATCAGTTAGTTGATGCAAGGTATCAATGAATTCAAGCACTATATCACCTTTTTGCACATGATATCTAATCAAGTGATGTCTAATTTCTATGTGCTTGGTTCTAGAATGTTGAATTAGATTTTTTGTAAGACAAATGGCACTAGTATTGTTACATTTTATTAGAATATGATCTATGGTAATTCCAAAATCCTCCATTTGTTATTTTATCCATAAAAATTAGGCACAACAACTTCCCGCGGATATGTATTCTGCTTCGGTTATGGATAAAGCAACATTATTTTTTTCTTGGAGAATCATGATATGAGCATATTTCAGGAAATTGACAAGTACCGGCAGTGCTTTTCCTATCAATTTTACATCCACCAAAATCTGCATCCGAACAAGCATACAAGACAAGAGATGATTCTTTTAGATACCATAAGCTTAGATTAGGAGTGTCTCTAAGGTATTTAAAGATTCTTTTCACGGCAACTAAATGTGACTTCCTTGGTGATGATTGGTATCTAGCACATAAGCATACACTAAATATTATGTCAGGTCTACTTGCGATAAAATATAGCAATAAACTTATCATAGACCTTTAAAGTTTAGAGTTAACAATTTTACCTCCTTCATCCTTGTCAAGCTTTGTTGAAGTACTCATAGGTGTGGAACAAGGCTTTGCTTTATCCATTTTGAACCTCTTGAGTAATTCCTT
>JBBYHM010000027.1:3558327-3571206 GCA_038381775.1 Adansonia rubrostipa
CACTAATTTTACCATAAAATAACTCATGTGCATCCATACTCATAAAACGCTACAAATTTACATTCTCTTTTTTCAAGTAAGATGCTGTCAATTTTGTTTACGAGCTATTTATTACCTTTTATCAACTTTACACAATTAGTTTCCTTTTGTTCCTTAAGGAATTCTTTCTGTTTGGTCTGCATCCAACTATTACTAAGCAAGCTTATGGAAGATGGTCAAAGAGGAAAAGAAATTGACAGAATGAGAAGCAGCAAAACAACCAACAAAAAGTCCAATCGCATGTTCTTTACCTAAAAAAAAAAAGCTTGGGGCTGGCCAGTTCCCATTTTGGCCTTTGGCATATTAGTGATAATAAGCTCCTACCTCAATTTGCCCCATCCAGAGTCAGATTCTATGGCAGTTTGAAAGATAGAGAGAGTAGGTGGTGCAGATTCAGATTACTAGGTTCTATAGCAATATTTGAACTGACAATTAGACTGAAGAGAAACTGTTGAAAGGAGAAGACATAGACAAATCTGTTGGGTAGAATATGGGTGGATTTAACAGAGAAAATTTTATTTATTATCAATATCACATGTCACGTAATAATTGGAGGTAAAAAAAAGACATTTCTGCTACGTTTAAGTGGTGGAGAAGATCCTCTCCCTAGGTTTCTCCCTGCTCGATTCCATGTTGATCCCACTATTAGTAGCAATATGCCACAGCGTCACTTGTGTCTTATGGAATACAGAATCCATTATGCCTAAGCAATACCCTCATAATGTGAGATTTTCACCCTCTACAATGATTGGCAAGACAATGAAAGGATGGCTTGCTTTAGGCTTGATGTGCTCCATCGTTGTATCATGGAACAACATAAAGGTCTTACTTGAAGGATAAAAAACCAGCATTTTAATCCCCCACCTCAGGGATAGAGTAGAGGGACCCCTTTCCCAAGGGCTTTTCAATCTTCACTTTCACCATTAAGAATATATCACTGTACATCTCTTTTTTTTGGCTTTCCAATTTTTTTTTTTTTTTGGTGGGAGGGCTTTGCTTTATGTGCAACGCATTCTAGAGAATAGTCTTTTCTTGTGAAATTATCTTTTCTTTTGGGAAATTTGACTCCTATGACCAGTGAAATTACACCTATTAGAAAATTTCGGCATTTATTAATGATTGCAGTAATGTTTTACTAAAATTCCTATTAGCTTAACATGAAAAAATGCAATTGAGCTTTCTGAAAATTCTTCCAACTAAAATGTGCCTAATCTTTCTCCTTCTATCTAAAGTAACTTGTGTAAAATTACATTAGAAACAGATGAGATGCATTTATTTATACGAAACTAGAGTACCTTAAGCTGAACTCCCCAAGCAACCATTTTGAGGAAATTTATAAACTTTCTTGCAATGAATTTGCCAACAAACTACTCTGTTCAATAACTAATTAATGGATCAAAGCAAGTCATTCCTTTCGACACAGCTCCCAACATCATAAAAGTTGTCAAATTGCCAACTAGTTTTGAAAGGGTGAATACAGGAGTCAGATGATAACCCAATACTGTTACAGCCTATATAGGCTAACTGAATTGTTCTGGATGAGTTAGAAAAGCCCCTTCTCACTGCCTTGTAGTATCAAGGAATCCACTTATTAGATCCAAAACTGCAAGACTTTTCTTTCACCAGACATCAAAGCTAAAACTAAATAAATAAACACCAGAATTCTTGATATTTAAGTATAAATCATTTATATCTTCATAAACTGTTTCCTAGAATCATCCAAACAATGAAAATGCATCTATAAATAGTACTTAAGTGGTACAAATTATGCAGCTTACTGATCTGCAATTGCACTCTTAAAAGCATTAATCTCCATCAGTATCAGAAGAGTGACTCAAATCAGAATCGAATTCTTGATCCTCAGCATCATCTAGAGTTTGTTTCCAGTCACCGCGAATCTCTCCCATCAATTCATTGTCACTCTCCTCATGCTTCCCTGACAACTTCCTCTTTAGAATCCCTTCAAAGATTGAAGGTATAGCATCTTCATCGCCATCATAGAACTTTTGTATTCGCTTTTTTAGCTCTGCAAAAAGTCCCATCTCAAAATATTACTATTAATCACCTAATTTACAAATAGAACCAACGCCCCCCAGTCACAATTCTTTCTATTCTAAAATCCCTCATGAATTAAGCAGAGTAACTTTGGAAATAGAGTTACCTTCGTTACTAACGTCGTCGACGTCGTCGCCGCCTTTGGCAGAGTGGAATTCGGAGGAGTAGAACCTAAGTTGAGAGCGAATCAAAGTGGCAAGTGAGAAGAGCGAGGGCTGCTTGCGAAGTGAGAGGAAAGTATTAGATTTAGCAGAAGAGAGAAGAAATCTGCAAGCAGGAAACGACATGTTTCTAAGCAGAGCTTCTTTCATTGCTTCTTCTTCGAGGGTTTAGGGTTTTAAATTCAAAGAGAAATAGATAATATATGGCAACCCCGCAATTAGTTTGGTGGGTAATTTTGTTACCATATGGGTCCGGTCCGACAGATCTGGCATCCTGATTCGATCTTCTATTTTCTGTTTTGATTTAGTGCGATTCGATTTTCAATAATATTTTTAGTTAAAATAATATATTTTTACTTAAATTTAATTATAAAAATATAGATATTAATAAAAAATAATTTTTTAAAAAAATAAATAATAATAAAACTTAAATAAACTAATCGTATTCAATTAAATTTAAATTTAAATTTAAAATTTAAAATTTTTTTAAACTATAATTAAGCTTATATATAAATTTACTTAAGAACCATCTAATTCAAATAACCTTTTATATTACAATCCAAAATTTGAAATTTTATCATTTCTTTTTTATTTCTTATGACTTTTATCCTTTGAAACTAAACCTAGACCAATCTAAATTAATCCTTTTCAAAATCTAATTCTCTTTTATTTCATAAACCCTAGCCCTCTGCATCCTCTATTGCCGCTCATATACTTACGCGTTCAATTAGATTTTTTCATAGATTAAGTTACTTCATTAACTCAAAAAACTTGATTTGTTAAAGTCAAATTTTTGAATAAAATTTTTTAATTTAAATTAAATTGATTTAAATATTTATTTATTAATTTAATTATAAAAATAAAATATTAATATAAAATTATTTTTAGTAATATTTGAACAATGATTTGAATTTTTTGACAGCTCTAACGCCGATCTACCTCTCAGCTATTCCTAGCTACTCCTAATCACCTCATAGTTGCTCCTAGCTGCACCGCACCTGGAAGGTCTTAGCTGCAATCAAGCTCCAAACTGAAATCGTTCCAATTTGGTTTGCGTCATTCTTCTGTTGTTTTATATGTTTACTTTTATAATTTCATCTTTAATTAGTATAAATTTTTATAGTTATTGCAACTTTTAAAATAATTTTAGTAACTTTTAATTTAATTTTATTTGACTTTTGATACAGTTTTGATTTTTTTTGATAATTTTTTATATAATTTTCATATTTTTTAATACAAACTGATAGTATTTGATTATAATTTGATAATATTGATATAATTTTTTAATAATTCTAACAATAGTTGTGATAGTTTTGGTAACTTTTAGTACAATTTTGATAACATTTATAATAGTTTTATACTAAATAAAAAATAATCTAATATAAAAATTTACTAGAATAATGTATCTAATAGTGAATTATATATATATATATATTAAAAAATAATATTAATTTATTTTCTCATCAAAGTGCAGTAATATAAATCTATCATCTGGCCATAGAAGTTGCAGAGAGCATGAAAAGCATCCTATTGAAGCTACTGAAGTATTATTGGTTAGGCAGTGGCAGGAGGGAATACCTAAGTGGTTCACCGTATAGGAATATGCAATTCAGATTTTGCCTCTTGCTGTTCGTTGTAATGTATTTGAATTGCAGTTCTTTGGTAGCAGTAGCAGGCCATTTCTTAGCTTTTCCACCTTAAATATTTGCCAATGGCCATGCCAATTGCAAAACAACATTCATGATGTAGGTAAAAAATGACGTGACAAACCTCGTCATTCATCAATGCAGAAGAAACCTCAGAAATAGCACTCACCATATGAAGCTTTAGAACAAGGCCTGCTATGGTAGCTGCTTGCATCAGCTCTGTCCCCATTTCCCACTCCAACAAAATATAAACCTAATGAACTACCTAGACTTCGATTCATACCTGGCTCATACTTCTGTTATTAAAGGCATTCATATGATAACAGTACAAAATAAACAAGTACATACCAAAACCTTCTTTTTCCTCATCGTTATCATGCACAAAAGCAACTAATCCCGCAACCCTAAGCAGCTAGCTGGCTGCGAAAATAAGGAATGACATAAATATCAACAACATGCTATGCTCCATACCTAAAATATCTAACAAAACCAAGCCACCAAAGTTCGGATACGTATAATACAGAAGAATGAACGGATATGAACCAACAAACAGTGTTATAAGCGCTAAGGCCGCCTTCAAGAACATAAGTACTCTCCATGCGAGAACCATGTGTTTGTACATTCAAAACAGGATGATGAGACGCTGCTTCGCTCCTCTTCTGATGCCATCATGCTCACTCGCTCCCTCCGACAAGATGCTGCTAATCATCAAAGCCTGCATTTGTGTCTTCGCCTCTTGCATGCTAAAATGAAAAGCAACAGGGCAGGAGGCAGGCATGGCTTTGGCTTTTCCTCAGTGAATTCTCTCCTTGATTCCCACACCTATATCTCCTTAAAATTCCCTCGGTTTCCCAAGAAAAAGAAAATGAAGAATCACGAAGCCCACATTTGGTTTTTGTTTATTGGCCAACACATGGAGGATGAAATGGGGTTTGATAGTTAGCACAAAGAAGGCTTACATAACCAGTTTCAGGTGCCACCTTTTCAAATTGTCCCACAAGTATTCAGCATTTCTCATGTCTGCCGAAAATTACTTCCATTTCTAGGTACTACATCTGGCTATAAAATTTAACAAAAACCACCGAAATCATTAATGGGTTTCAATGTTGTTTCTATAACAGAAACTCCATCCTTCATCAAGATAATGCAGTCGTCCATTCAGTGGAAGCAGAAGCAACAATACCAAAAGGCATGACAATAAATAAATAAATAAATAAATATGCATCAAAGCTGTTTTTGTAGGTAAAACTACCATTTTATCAAATAAAAGAAATCATAAAACAATCGTTTATTTGGCAGATTCATTTAGTCTGGTAATGATAAAATACCTTTTTCCTTCAATAAAAAAATTGTAATGCTAAAATGGATTTGCAGCCAACACAGTGGCAACAAGGTTGTACATTTACCTACTTCTCCAATGCAACAAAAATTCACCTTTTCAGCCAAAGGAAATGGCCTTGGCAAAAAAAAGAAAAAAAAAAAACACACAACGTGATAATACTGAGTATAAACGAGACAAGCAAATCGAAACGACAGTTTTTCCAACCACTTGTAAATGAAATTGGGCAGCCCCGTCCTCCTGACCACAAGGTTATATAGGTATATTTGTCTCTTCTCTCTCATTCATAAGCCTACTCCCAATCATCTACAACCTCCAAGGGTTCAGTTTCATTAAAATCCCTACCAGATAGCCTGGCTGAATTTGAATTGGCAGCACTTGAATCCATTCCTGAATTGGATAGAACTCCAACTGGCTTTGAAAAATCTTCGGTTCAAGCTGTTCAAGAAGAGGAGTTTTCACATGTTTCAGAATCAAGAACACTCCAACGGTTAATTGAAGCAGCAATTGGAGCTTCCTTGCCATTCCATACAGAGCCGAGATCTGAAGGGCCACCAAAAGACTCTTCACCACCCCATGAATCTTCTCTGCAGCCAAGCTCCTGCACTACAGCCTTCTTCCACGGATTCACCTTCAAAGCTGAACTTGTTCCTGCTCCTCCCCATTCATTATTAGCAGATGACGCTCCTGATGCTCCACCACTCTGAACAAAGATAACAGCCCCACTATAAACAGACCCATGATCCAATCTCCTCATTGCTGTTGCAGAACGAGCAGGATCATTAAATACAGCCAATGCATTCTTGTCATTCAACCAAACAAGTTCACACTCCCCACCAAACCTCAAAGCCAATGCACTTATATCTGCTTCTCGGGGTAAATCTAGGAAGGAAACAACAAGTCTTGGATCCATGTCTACCAGAGGATCAAAAACAGGTGGATGTAGTGCCCCAATACCGGTTGACACCTTAACCCCAGTGAAAAGAGGTGGCGGTTTGGATTTGGGAGTAACATGAACCACGATAAAACGCTTGGGCTCCCAACCAGCAGCACTAATAGCAAGTTTCCATCTTCCCGCTATTATCCTGACCGCATCTCTCTTATCCTTCAGCATTGGACAGAACACATGAACGTTCAAACCTGTTGTTGTTCCTCTGTTCTTGCCAAGTACCAAAAACTTGCATCTCTCCTCTATAGCTAAAACCCACCTCTGATCACGCCTACATAGGTCAGAAAGTAACTCAAATGTAACCGAATTCTCACCAAAGTGAAGAGCATCCAAGTTGGAGGGAGTAATGTTAAATGCATCAGCGAGAACCCGTTTGCGCTCCAACTTAGCACATTCATTATCACACATAAGCTTCCTTTGTCCAAGAGGAATCTTCTTGCTAGTGGATTCCAGAGGTTGAAGGGGCACTGGCAATTTTTGGATAATAGAAGCTTCAAAAACTGTATCAGCATTGAAACCACTAGTACAAACCCCAGCATCACAAGGAACAGTTGCAGTTATCTGGCCACAAGAACAAGTGATTGTGACCCGAAAATCACACCTAACATCAGGACATGGTTCAGAGGGATGACAAGGTGCAGTACATGTGTGCCTGCAGTCTCTCCTCGGGGCACCACATGTCTGCCCGCACGAAGTCCTGAAACCTGGTTCAGTTCCAGAGGAGGAATCACATGGCGCTGGGTGACATGTCCTCCCACATGCATGCAAACCACACTGCCTGCTCTTGCCACAGAGTTTGTTGCATCTAATATCTTTTGACCCACAAGGAATGTTCCTAAGAACAACATGTCCTCCAATGCACTCCTTTGCCACAGGCACAGAACAAGGTGGACAATCACCAAAGTGGCAACTGTGAACAGATGAATGGCCACAAGCCTGTGGAACTGAGCATGGAAGTTGACATGAAGGAGGAGGTGTGCCACATGGCAATGGAGGAGGGATTAAAGTTCTTCCACAAGCACATGTCAAATCAGTGAAGATTGTTTCCAAGCATGGAGGGCAATGGCCACTATGACAAAGAGATTCACAAGAATGCTGCCCACATCTCAAAGTTTTCCCACATGCCATTAGGCAAAAGTGTGGATCCCAATCGCCAGAGAGAATATTATTGGAGTTCGAGAGAGGACAGCATCGTTCACTACATCGATGTCTACCACAATTCTTCTTACGCCCACAAGGCTTGTCACATGAAAATCTCTCATTCTCAAGTGTTGTTTTGTAGCATTCCACCCTCCGAGAAGTTAATCCACATAAGCATTTCTGGGTGACGAGAACTGAACAAGGTGGACAAACCCCAGCATGACATACTTGGTCACATTTGTGCACCGAACAAGGAAGGAACTTGGCACATACATCAGAACAAGTTGGAATTGGGTCCAAACAACTTTGTCTTTGCTCCTGCAAGCTTGTTTTCCCACAGTAACAAGACTTGATCTTGCTTGGCATTAACTCACAATCCCCACAAGCACCAGGGTGGCAAATCTCAGCACAGTTATGATTATCACATCTAAGCTTCTTTCCACAAATTGAACTACAAGAAAACATACCGTCTTCTGCTTTCACTTTTCTCTTCACACCCATGTCTCCACAGATGACAATTTCAACACTTTTCTTGCAGAAACAGGGGGCATTAATTACAACCTGGCAAGGATCACAAGCTCCCACATGGCAAATCCGCTCACACCGATGACGGCCACACTCAAGAAGTTTATCACAGCGCTGACCACAAGTAAGAACTGACTTTCTATCAGAGCATCTGGTTGTAATAACTTTCTTCCCGCAAGGACACAACCGCGGTGGAGCAAACGCCTGACAAGGAGGACATGGACCAGGGTGACACTGCAAAACACAAACATGAGGACAAAGTTCATCCTTCATTACCCCAGCACCTAGTCCCAACTCCTTCTCAAGCGGATTTGCACACAATTCTCCACATGAATGTGGTGTCAAGTACAAATCTGAAGGTGGGTCTGTTCTCTTCCCACAGAAGCAAACATACCGTATATCCTTAGAGGATGTCAGCTGCACAGATTGACAGCCCGGACAACGCCAATTAAAGCCCTGATTCTTCTCAGCCACTAAATCAACGGATGCGGGTGCCCGAGCCCACTTTTTAATACAATTGAGATGAAAAATGGAGTAACAACTTGAGCACGACCAAATGGGGGCAGATCTCCGTACCCTATCATAGCAAATCATACACTCAACGGTACCCTTTGTAAGCTTGTCCTGAATTTCTTGCAGAAGCTGTGGCAAATTTGGATCAATCTCCTTCCTCACCACCACATGATTCTCAGTCCTTTCCTTTTCCCTCTCTCTCCTATGGTTGGTGGGCCGACCGTTTTGTCTATAACTATTCTCATTTTGAGTTGAGGTGTGGTTATCATTAGGGGCGGCCGGGGAGCTGCTAACGAAGGTGGTTGTTGTAGATGAAAATCCTCTAGGAACCCATTCTTGACGAGTGCTTTGGGAAAACTTTCTTGATCTATTTCTGCCTTGAAAGCTCATGTTCTTGTTGTTGCATGCCAACAAACTTTGAAAAACCAACAGAATTTTTTTTTTTTTTGATGAAAGAAAAGATTCAAACACTAGCTTTGGCTTTGATCCTCCTCCTAATAACTGTGAAACCGCCAATTCAAAGAAAAATTATCAGAAATCATAGCCATCCCTTTGTTCCAAATGACAAGCAAACTAACAAACAAACAAGAAAATAAATTCAATAAATAGAGATACATCAGTAACTTAACTTAAAAGCAATTAGAAAATCCAAAGCAAAGAAAGCCCAAACCCAGAATCACGAAAAGACAGCGGGAGAGAAGACTAAAGACAGAAATTGAACGTGACTGATCCATAAAATGAACAAAAAAATAAAAAGAAAGCCGTTTGTTTTGGTTGTTCGTGGTAAGATAGTTTTTTTAAAATAAATTGGAGGGGTTTCTCTTTCTGAGGCCAGAAACCAAAGCGAAACGACAAGGATGAGAACGGGAGGCAGGGGAGAGAGGGAGGGATTGGCTTGGTTGGCGCAAAACAAAACGAGACTAATTCATCACCATAAACGCTACGACAACCGAGTTCATCACCATCACCATCACCGTTACGGTTAACCTCCCAAGCCCAAGATCCACTCCTTTTTTTATTAATGGTCAATTCAAGCATATGATTCACAAGCGACCTTACAGCCCACACAAGTCTTAACGCAACCGCATCGAGGGCTTTAGGCAGTCCAATTGGATGGCCTAGGTTGGTCAAGAAATGGACCTAAGTTCAATCATGTAGAATGAAAGAGATGAATTCAAAATAAGGCTACAAAATTCTGCCCGATATTGTCCAGCAAATCATTCCAATGTTGGAAAGGCCCAAACATACCTTTGGAATTTGCAATTTGCAACAAAATCGTAATCCAAACATCCAAATCCAACTCCAAGACTCCAAGGACTACGGTAACTTTGGAATTGAGCTGGCCGATGTCTGGTCGGTGCAGGCTCTTATCTCGAAGATAAGTTTCTCGATGTCGACACCGGCAGCTTGTCTTGACAACTGTAACACTGCCCCCCTTACTTGTACCTTTGTTTGTCTCTCGTATCCATGCAATGCAAAAAGAGCTGTCTCTTCAGTCTGCAAAGCTGCCTCTTTCGCAACCCTCCTTTGTTCACGCTCAGTCTCCTGCCCTGTCCTGTTACTTCGCTACCAATTTCTAACCAAACTCCATTTTTTGCTAAGCTGTTGTGCTCCTTGAGCTAGAACCTAGTTTGGTAATTAAAAGATTTAATAATATTTAGTATAATAATATAAATATATATAATTAAAAAATATGATATAATATAAATATATTTTTAAAATTTATATAATATAAATTATAAAAATATCAAAATTAATAAATATATATAAATATTGGTAAAATTTCAAAATGGGAAATGAGCTTAAAATTATTAAAAAATTAAAAAAATAATTTCAGCAAAAACTTAATAATATTTAAAATTATTAATAAAAAAACTGTTATTAATTTTTACGCATCATATCATCTCATCCTTAGCTGCATATCTCCACTGTATTATAATATATATTATATAAATTAAAAATATTATTTAAAATTAACAATAATTTATATTTTATCTTAATTACTATTAAAAAATAAAAATATTTTATATTATATCTCAAGTTATATTTCAAAAAATAATTAAAAATAAAAATATTTAATATTAAATCTTGAATTAATATATATTATATATAATATTTGTAATATATATTATATATAGTACATTTAGAATATTACATATGTGGGGGATCCATTCGCTATATTATATATATAAATTATATGCATTAAAAATAATATTTAAAACTAATAAAAGATTAAAAATTTTTTATAAAAATAAAAAATATTTTATATTAAATCTTGATTTATTATTTAAAAATAAAAAAATTAAAAAATACATTAAATCTCGAATTATTATTTAAAAAATATAATCATAACTGGATGTACAGATGACTACAACTGAATGTACAAATTATCAGAATTGATATATTTAATTCTAATATATATATTGATATCTATTCCAGTATGTGAAGAGGCGGTTTTTGTATTAGTTTGATATTTAATATAAAATATTTATAATATTTTATTATTTTTAAGCAATTTTTAAGATATACATATAATATATATATATATTTGGGGTCAGTTTTCGTGGTCAGGGAACCGCTCCTCTACATGTTAGAATAGATATCAATATATATATTAAAATTAAATATATAAGTTTTGGTCATTTGTATATTCAGTTATAAGTTATTTGTACAATCAGTTATGGTCATCTGTACATTTAGTTGTTATTATATTTTTTACTTTTATTATTTTAAATATTAGTTTAGAATTTAATATAAAATATTTTTTATTTTTTATTATTTTTAAATAGTATTTCAAGATTTAATATAAAATAGTTTTAATCTTTTATTATTTTTAAATAATATTTTTAATATATATTTGGGGTTGGTTGTATAGGAACTGATATCTATATATTGGAACACATATTAATATATATATATATAATGAAATTAAATATATCATTTTCGGTCATCTATACATTCAGTTATAGGCATTTATACGTTCAGTTACAAGCATATGTACATTCAATTATGGTTACCTGTAAATTTAGTTATAGTTTTTTTTTATTATTATTTTTTAAATAGTCGTTTGGGATTTCATATAAAATATTTTTTATTTTAATTATTTTAAATAGAAATTTAAAATTTAATATAAAATATTTTTAATATTTTATTATTTTTAAATAGTATTTTTAATATATATAATTTATATATTGTCGATTCCCTTGGTATAAGAACCATCCCTCCAGATATTGGAATAGATACCAATATATATTAGAATTAAATATATCAGTTTTGGTTATTTTTACATTCAGTTATAAGCATTTTTACATTCAATTATGGTCACCTGTATATTTAGTTATGGTTATATGTACACTCAATTTTGGTTTTTTTTTTTTACTTTTATTATTTTTTAAATAGTAGTTCAGAATTTAATATAAAATATTTTTTTCTTATTTTAAAATAATAATTTATGATTTAATATAAAATATTTTTATTATTTTTATAAAATATTTTTAATATTTTATTAGTTTTAAATAGTATTTTTAATATATATAACTTATACATAATATATAATAATAGCGAACCAAGCCCCCACATATATAATATTATGATATATTATATATAATGTATATTGTAAATATTATATATAATATATATTAATTCAAGATTTAATATAAAATATTTTTAATTTTTATTATTTTTAATTAATAATTTAAAATTTAATATAAAATATTTTTATTTGTTATTATTTATAAACTGTTATTTGGTATTTAGTATAAAATATTTTTTATTTTTTATTATTTTTAATAGTAATTATTTTTTAAATAGTAATTAAGATTTAATATAAAATATTATTAATTTTAAATAATATTTTTAATTTATAGATAATTTATATAATATATATTATAATGTATATAATATATATATCATGAATTGTATGGAAAAAGACAGATGAAATTGAGATGAAATTGAAGGTAAAAAAGTATTTATAATTCCTTTGTTAATAATTTTAAATATCGGTATTTCTTTTGTTGGAATTATTTGTTTTCATTTTCACTCTTTTTAGTAATTTTAAGTCTATTTTCTCTTTTATTAAATTTTCTCACTAATAAATTGCTCCTCATTTTATGTCTAGACATCCAAACATCATCATAATCACGTTTCAAGAAGGATGATTACAACGTGTTATACCTTCACATATGACGACCGCCGAACCATCCCCAATCCACTGTTCCAACGAGCAGGGGATCGCCAGACAATAACATAAAGGCGATCGCCGAACCATACCTGACAGCAATGTGACCTCTCCGACAACGACTTAAATGCGGAGTTGACATTTATTGAATGGTGGCTGATTGACTGAGCCGACCACTAGGCATCATAGCCTAACACCTAGCTCGGCGATGGTCACATCACCACCAACTCACCTAACACAGTATCCCCAAACAAATCCTATGAAAGGGGCAAACATGCTCACAGGTAAGCATTCGACTCCAAGAAAAACACTTATACACTATTACATCAAACACT
>JBBYHM010000027.1:3628831-3650010 GCA_038381775.1 Adansonia rubrostipa
TGAAGAATGTCCTGTACTTGTGCATTTTGCTCACTAGTCAGCCGTTCATGTCAATACTTTTTTAAGCCAATGCAAAGGCGAACCACCGTGATCGTTAAGCATTAATAGGCAGGTAATTAAAGAAACTTATTTGCTTCAGATGTTTTTTTTTTTTTTACATGTTTAATATATGTGAAAATGAACGAATGCAGATGATTGTGTGGACAGCCAGCATTTCCTCCTCTCATTGATGCTTGCTTCGTTGACAGACTATTGCATTTCATGAAAGTTGACGGCTGGCCATATGCATTTCAGCCCTGATAGCAACGACCCAACTAAAGTTGTTAACAACAATTTTAATTGATGCCATTAATGTGGTTGCCAATATTTACTAAATAACAACGAGAATACTGCATTTAAGCTCACCTGCCTCAGCTTTATTACCTTGGATAATTCAACGTGTATAGGAGCAAAAGTGGACCTATCTATTTCGAGAATACCTATCTAAACTCGAAAGCTCATTTGATATTTAAAAAGATTTAAATAAAAATATAAAATTAAAAAAAAAAGCTCAAACAAAAAAAGATTATCAATTTTAGAAATGAGTTAAACCTTGAACATAGCATTTCCTTTTTTTTTTTGGCCCATATTCTACCTTACTATTATACCATTATTAAAAAAAAAATTTAAAAAATTGATATTCTTTTAAGAAAGATCATCACTTCTTAAAAAAATAATTCTTATAAATAAATATTTATAAAAATTTAAACAAGTTATATGATTCTTAAATAGTGTTGCATATACAATTGTTAAAGCCATCTGGTACCTTGTAATGGAATTTGCAGATGACTCCTGCGCCCAACAGTTAGATGACAAATTGGAGTTGTTAATTAATATTTATATACTCTGTGGACCTTGGATTTATAACATGTTTCTTTCAGCAGGACCCTAGTCCAGCATTTGTGGAGATAATCTATAGCTGAGTTGCAGGATTACAATTAGGAGGCACCACAGCACCTCTGGCCATGTCAGTTTTTGGATACCATAAGGTACCTCTAGACTCTACTGTTCATAGGAACTATGGAAGGGTATATAAGTGCAAGAACAGACAGAAGATGATCATCAATATGATTTTATAACAAAAACCAAATTAATTACTCTCTCTCGGTCATTTGATCTGCTTGAAATCCAAAAGAGATGTTCCATAGGAAGTAGCACTGAGATGTCGGAAAATTTTTATCACTGCATATTTTTGTAGCATCTTAAAATAAAATGATATACTAATTCCAACCTGTGTTCACTAACAATCCAAAAAACAAATCAGAAAAACCTTTATCTTGCAACTAGAAGATAATTCGTTTGGTGATTGCGATTAAATATTGTAAAAGTGGCACCCAGGTCAGATGTTGACATCCGAACTATCAACAAGCAAGTATTTGATACGGCAAAACTAATCAAGCAGTCGGGAAATTAATGCCTGCCACATTGAAGAGAGAAAAGTTAGCACACGTCCTGAGAAACCAAAATACCCTTAAAAGAGAAATATAGCATCTATAAGGACAGCAACACACAACTGGGTGAATGTGTAATGATTTATTGCAGCCAGAAACCAATATTGATTTACTTGAAATGCTCTCACTGTTTCCAGAGAAAAAGAAGGGGGACTAACAGAAAAAACGACAGACTTGCAAATGTAAAATGCGATCACAAAGAAAAGAAAGCATCAATAAGCAAATTGTAACAAAAAAGCCTGTCACAACTTGCAGATGAATTGATGCAGGAATTAAGAAAACTCAATGAATCATGCATGCAACAGAATCTTTCTAAAATCTTGAAAGGATGAGAAAATAGAAACTATAATAATCTCAATTCTTATTACTTTTTAAAATTTAGATAAATTTTGTTACAGTAGGATAAAAGCAGCTCAACAATCTTATATTATTGAAATTTGGTCCCCAAAAATTTTGAGGAGAATCAGTTGGGTTGTCTGAGGAATGACAGTAAACATAAGGCAGAATCAAGAATCCAGAGCATCAGTCGAAAAACACAAACAACCAAAAATACAAGAGAAGCTTCCAAAAATAAGGAGAAATAACTTGCTGAATGCCATATAAAATTCAAATGACACTGTTAACATTTTGTGTTCAAAATCCTGGCACGTTCAAAGGACTAGTGCCTCTATTTCGTCAAATCCATCATTTTCCATTTCAGTTAAGTCTTATAAATTGTTCGTTCACAATCCAAAATGGAAATACTAAGAATAGCAGAAATGTTTCTCAAAAATTCTATGAAGGAACCTATAAGAAAAAGGAAGGTATTCCAATGTCAAAAAGTAGTAGCAACCCATCAAAGTTGAGATGCAGGAAGCAAACAGAAACCAGAAGATCTTTAATATAGAGGATGATGAGAAGGAGGAATGTGAGGAAAGCAACTTTTTATTTATTTTAAGGAATAGCTTCACTATCACTTGGATACATTTACAATATGCAAGATTGACCCTGGAAAAAAAAAAATCACCAAGACAGCACAATTAGTCAATGAGAAAAAAGCTTTACAGTTCTTTACTGACCAAGATAGTCAATAGTATATGTGTTTTTCAAATTCAGAAACTATGAAAGGCAAATTATTTACTCAGCTAAGAAGATTAAAATTTTAAACTACATCAACAAGCTCTCCAAGAATATGACTGACCGTATTTAATCCCACCCCCCACCCCCCACCCCCCAACCAAGAAAAAAAAAAAAAGAAAAATAATGAAGTCAAAAAACCATTTCATTTGATTACCTTTACTTGCTGCGTTTAACAGCACGTCTTCCTTGTCCTTTCTTGGGTGGTCCCTTACCACGCCTCTTCAACATTTCAAGCTTAGATAAGCGCTCTTCTTCTTCCCGGGCCATGACGAGCGGATCATCATTCTTGATATCATACGGGTACCATTCTGCAACCTTGTCACCAATGAGCTTTTTGCGTAAAGTCTTATGGGGTGATCTCTGCCCTGTCGGGTTAAGTATATGACCAAATATTCTTGCTCTAGCTTCAGTAACCCCTGCTAACACTGCTGAAGCCAACATATTCTTCAAACCACCACCACCACCACCCATCCTCTTTAAAATTCCACCAATTATCTTTCATTCAATTCTGTTAAATGTTCAAATGAAACTTTCATCAATAGCATACCCAACAGTCAAAACTTTTTTTAGGAAACAAGATGCCCTGCATGGATATCTTATCCAAATCCCAAGCTAATTATCAGGTTTACAGCAGAAATGTATTAGAAAAACATAGGTCTAAACAACAATATACTTAAATACCATGACATCCTTATTCTTAACCGAAGAAAGAAAAAAAAAAATGAAATATGTAAAAGGAAATGATAAAGCTTAATAGCAAATTGTAAAACCAATTTCATTAGAATCCAATTTTCTATCACCTAACTATTCGTTTTTACGAATATGTTACTATAATCCATTAATTCAAGAAATGGGCTTCTTCAGCTAAGCTGATTTCTAACTTATTTCCTACTAAACAACAAAAATTAAGATTACAAAGATGAAAAGAACGAAGAAACTAAATTCTTTATTAGAACCTTTGAAAAAAAAGGATGCATACCGTGACTCGTTTTGCTAGATAGTGATGGCCTCTTCAAAATTGCAGGAAAGTGATCATTTCACTAGGGCTCCGACGCTTTAGTTGACGACTTGTCAGAAAGACAGGACAAAACGGGAACTTGGGCCAACTTGGATCCAACAACAACTCATTCGAGGGATTGGGTTATGCTTTAACCTCAGAAATATCCAAACCCAAAATTACAACTAAAAATTTTGAAAATGAAAGACAAAAATAATGACAACGTGACGGTAGATTTATTTAAGAATTAAGTTTTTTATTTGATTTAATAAATTTAATTTGTGTAAGTTTGATCTTTGATAAAAATTTTGAAAATTTGTATTAGTTAACTTAACTTGAATAATTATTTAATGATAAAAATTTATTATTTAAATAAATTATAAAATTATAAAAATATTATTATAAAAATATTATTTTAATATTTTAAAATGTAAAATGGATCACCAAGTTAAACTTAGACAAAATGTTAAAAAAATTAGACCGCGATCCAACCCGGCCATGAAAAGTCTAATAACTTCTTAATCAAATCAAATTTTAAAGAAAATATTTTATGTATTTTTATATGAACAATTTAGATCATTTTGTTTTGAGTTTTTTTTTTTTTCATTCTTCCTATTAGATACTATCACATCATTTTATTTTTTTATTCATAATTATTGGATCAATTAAATTAAATTAAATTTATGAGAAGGCAAGCCCAATGCAATTAGAATTTAAAATTCTAATTTGGAAGTTTTTGAGTTCACATATTTAAATAAGTGAGCAAGGTCTATGAAACGGCAGAAGGCTAATTTAAATTTGTCATCCAAATTCGTATGTACCAAAAATATTTTAAGCATTACAACATGTCACATAGCTTAGGAACCTTCATGTTCATTCACGTGGATTGTTGAGGCTGTTCACATTTAGAGCTGCACGTATTAGATTTACCATGGAACTTATTATCTTCATACCTGCTCCTTGTTTATTTATGATATGCTTTATTTTATTTTAAATGCTTTATTTAATTATACAATTATTAACTGCTATTGTTATAAATCGTACCTATGCATCATACATCTTAATGATTGATAAACTGAGGTTGCCAATGCCAACCCACCTGCTTCTATTTAGATTAGATGCGTACATGATAACATAGAACGTTCAAGTTGTTCATAAAATTTTTATTTTTTCATGAGGTATCGAGATGTTAGTATAATATAATACTAGTAACTGGGCACACACGCGATTGCATGTGATAACTACATATGAAAGTCATGAATTATAAACCAAGTTGTAAAATATGCGATATGTACAAAATATAATAAAATACAAATTAATTAAAATGTTATTTAAAACTATAAATATTTCATATTCACTCTAATTGATTTCCCATCTGCATTAAAATTTTTCTATTGGAGAAAAAAAGGTTTTAGAAAGTTAAAAGAAATGCTGTTGGCTATTTGCACAATTTTATTGAACTAAATAAATACTTAACATGTATCTGCTAATAAATTTACAAAGTTTTTTCATATGTAGTCTTCTTTATGGCTTCGTATTGTTTGAAAAATTGCAAAATTAATTTTAAAAACATCAAAGTCTCAATTTAAATGAATATAGTTATATTAAATTGTTTAATAATTTTATTGCCTAACCTTCAACATATAGACTTTCCCTTTCACATAATATTTGCAAATGTTATAAATATTATTTAATGTTAAAATAAAATATATTAATTGTAAATAAGCATTTTTTTTTTTTGTAGAAATTTAATTCCAAAGTCTATATACCTTGCATCTACAATATTTGTATGCAACCACAACCTTTTATTGCTATTTTTCCAACAATTTTGACCTAACTGTATACATAAAATTTAATACGTTAATTCAGCATACATATATAATTTAACTCTAAATAGATATATGGATTCATGTCATGCCTCTTACATCATACTGAAACTTTGATACATTACTATTCCTATTAAAACAATAAAGTTTTAATAAGTAGATTATTATTTTGAAAGTGAAAGAAAAAAAAAACACATTTACTTCAATTTTTGAGACAATATTTCTCACTTAACCACATTCTAAAAATGAGTTTTATCAACCCGTACAATATTACTCTAACAAAAGTTCATTATCTAAAATCGTTTCACTTGCATCTACATATATAAGTAGAACTTAGATTTGTTCAAGAATGCAGATTTATTAAATTTAAGCATTACTAAAATTATTGTTTAGTTAATATTGAGTGATCTACTTGTTCAATTGTTTGGGCTAACAAAATTTCATCTCTCTAAAAATCCATTTGACATTGACTTTGAAGAAAAACCTACATGACAAAAAAATAATATTAATATTGTAAATACCAAATTTTAAATTTAATATATATATATATATATATATATATATTCAGTTGAAAGTTTTGTCAACACATTTATACACCTTTGATTCTTTGTTAACATCAATGTTTGAGTCCTTTAATTCATGGATTATTTTTAACAGCTCATCATACTTTGGTGGTATCTTCAATTCTACAAAGTCAATACATTATATTGTAAATTACATAATAATACAGAATAATTATAAATTAATATAGTAAATAAAAATATAGGTTTATAGATATATATACCTAATTTGTGTTTATCAAAATATATTTGTAAACAACATTTTTATACAAACAATATTTTCCTCATTCACTAAAACCTTGGTTGTTGACTCGGATATCTCTCTTGAGAGTGCTTTATATAATTGTCCAAGACTAAAAACATGATTTGGAAGGAAAAATTCTAACATTTGCTTAAGATTTATTTATTGTGAGATTAAAACTCAAACATACGAGGAATTGCCTTCTAGTAATCTAGAATTGAAGATTCACATTTATAGTTGGCATTAAAAGGATACGATGTAAAAATACATGAGTTCCTACAAATTGCCTAGTCATCACTTGAGCTTCTATACATTATCTAAAATATCATGACAGATTAATCTTATTCCATTATATTACCCATCTTTCGAGTTTATATTTCTTAAAAGCATAATAGGATCACCTTTTTTCAAAGTTAGTATATGCAAAGGTAAACCATTTGGGGAAAGGGAATTTAAAACTCTTTTTGGTAGAAATTATGTGGACCATCTTGAAATAAATCAAATGAATAATAAATGTGCTAAATCCCACAAATGTACCAATAATCTTCTCATTTAGCTTGTCTACTTCATCATTATGTAAGTTAAGTAGAGCTTTTTCCACCATATAATTTGGATCTGTATGGTTATCGAGATTTGAAAATGCAACCTCAATTAGTTGATGAATGGATTTTTCATCCATCCACGGTATTGCCATCATTGATGAAATGTTAATCATATCACAATTTATTATTATTTCACTTCCATCCTTAACTTGTAGTAAGAATTCAAAACATCCTTGATCAATAGCTGATCTCATATTTTGGTTTAACTGTAGCAAAGTTACATTGTTCCACAAATGTGATTTCACCAAGCAAGCCTCTATTGTTTCTGATTTCACTGTTTTTAGAATGATAAGCAACGTTTGTCTAAAATCTCCTCCCAATATTATTCCTTTGCCTTTGAATAGAATATGATTTCCCATAATATCTTTCATGGTTCTATCTAGAGCTTCCACAGCATGTCAATTGACCATTAACATTTTATCCCATATCATTAGAATGCCTTTCTTATTAAATTTGCTAAATCAAACTATTTATCAGTTGAACAAATCGATGAAAGTTCTAGATTCAAAAGTAATTTGAACTTAGATTAGGCTATCCGACCACTTAGCAAAAGAATTATTGCTGTATTAGACATTATCGTTGTTAATACTATACAACTTGTTGTTTGTATGGTTGCTAAAATAGCTTGATTAAAAAAGTCTTTCCAGTACCACATAGACTGTCTATGAAGAATGATACAGCCTTTTCTTCATTACTAGTTGAAATAAATCAAGTTGTAGGAAATTTGTTCTTCTTTGTTTAACATATGACTAGCACTCAAGTCATCATCTGAAACTTGTATAGACAACTTATGTTCTATTATTTTGGGTATTTTTACATGGTAAAGATTGGCAAACATTCTTGGCAAATCATAATTAGACTATCGATTGCGATGATGTGCAAAACTTACATTTAACTCTTGCAAGAGTTTATTTTGAATGAAGGCACTTCGATAGTTATTGAAAAATGGATAATCCTCAACCATGTATGGGTAAAACATTTATCCTATAATCTTTTTTCAACTTCGGCTGACAATACACCAAAAATGTTACAAGCAATTTTCTTAGGGCACACGGCATTCTAAACATTATCGCCTCATATAAGTACTTTTTACACTATTATCATTTTCTAGTATACTACGACTTTCTACTACTTGTTTGAATGTTTGATAAAGCACTCTGTTAATAGTTTATAAATCTTCAAATGGCTTTGCTCTTTTTACATAATTTAAAAGTACACAGAGGCAAAATCTTTCCCCTCTAAAAAGCAATATAGTATATACCATCCCTATTACTTTCCTACATGATTCCTTTTTTTTTTGTCATCTCTTTCTAAATGAATCCATCTATAGTGTCGAGTGAAATCACGATAAATGTATTGTCTTGCTTCTGGATCTATGCAATTCAGGGTACAATATTTTGTAAGCATAGTTAATGACAACGCCTATTTTTTAAGACTTCATAAATAGTCTCATTATTACTAAAACAAATTTGCTGCATGTTTGGCAAATGCATCTGAAATCATTCCACTAAAGGATACATTCTATTCATTATGAATTTAAAAATCATCCATAGTGCTTTTGGTGCATATAGATACCTAATTTTGTTCGGGTCTCTATGCAAGCATCAATGGGCATCATCAAAGCAAAATAGGCAAGTATGAATCCATTACTTATCAGCCCAAACTTAGTTAAAGTGTTCAAGGAGCCAATAGTAAGCAAAATCTACATTTTTAATTGATTAATGGATCGATGCATGGCCTCAATGTATCAATACGTGGATACTAGGTCACCAAATTTGAGAAACCCTAGATTACAGTGATACCAATGGGTGATGTATCAATACATACTCTTGATGTATCGAGACATTTACCAAATGTATCAATACAGAGCTTGGCAGTAGCAAAATAAGGATTTTAAACCAAAAAGTATCGATACATGGATAAATGTATCGATACATTCTAGCAGAAATGCTTAATGTATCAATATATTTTTTATGTGTAACAATACATCTAGGGAAAAATGGCAATAAATCAATACAATAACCATTTTATCGATACATCTGGAAATTTTATTTGAATTACAACATTTTTCTCTAATTATAGCATTGATTCAAAATACAAGTTTGGCTATGTTTTTGCTCCATAAATCACTCAAATTCATACTAGGCCTTACCTTTGGGTTTAAGATTGGGTTTAAATGATTTTTTGAAGCCCAAATAGTTAGGAAATAGGACATTTTAATAACAAAATGTGGTTTATTCGAGGCTAAATTTGTTTTTTCTCTACCTTCAAACTACATAAAGCAATTGATCCACCACTTTGGCTGCTCCAGCCAATAGGGATGAAAAATACTGAGTATCTGGAGCCACTCTTGGGTACATGTGGAAGGTTTAAAATTGCCTATACGTCATGTTTCAGTGCTTGTTTATTCACATGGCTATAAAACAACTTTAGCTCAGCAAAATAGAACATTCACAAACCATCAACACTTTCATTTTTCATTATTTTTGAAGCTCCCAAAATTACCTAGGAAAAATCTACTAAAAAACCTAATTTTAATCCATTTTTCTTCTCCAAACTCTTTTTCATCTCATACACAACCTTAAGGCTCATCCTTTTCTTCTTTCTTCTTAACCCATTGCAAGCAAAGAAAGAAAGTAAGTTAAAACCAACAAAAAACCAAAAGAAAAAAAACCATAGAGAAGCTAAAAAAATTTATAGCTTGGAGTTGACAAAGGAAAAAGAAGGATTTTTAAAGCTTTAAGGTTTTTTTTTCCTTTTTTCATTATTTTTTTATATTATCATCTTTTCATGTCACCCTACTAAACCCCTTAATGAAATCATGGCCCTTTTGATAGGAAAAACATGAATTTTGGAGTTTGGTTTAAAGGTGTTTCAGTTTGTGTTGCTTTAATAATGTTTTGATGCTTTTGGATGGTCATAGAACAGCCTTTGTTTCATTATCTTAGATTTAACTTTGTGATGTTTTAGGGTGTTTTAATGATGGAAATACATGTTTTTCTACTATGGTAATTTCTCTAGCACGTATATCATGACCTATAAATGCCTTTTTCATGTTTATAATGTGTTTTATGATACCATAAGCTTTCTTGACATGCCTATGCATTATTAATGTTGTGCTTCGCGTTCTTAACAAATTGCTAGATAAAATACCATCTTGACGATGTTCTACCATGCTTTTGTTATTTGATGACATGTTTTGTGTTAGATGATGCTTTGATTTGTCAAGGTTTTATTTTTATAAAACTACAAGTTAAGTCAAAATTAACTTGAAACAATGAGGTTTAGTCCTGATTTAATGTTTTTATTATGTTGATACTTTAATCTTGAGGAAAAATCAAGCATTTGTGTTTTGGACTTAAGGCATTAGGCAAAATAAAATATGTTTTACTATGCTAAAATATATTTATATATATTTGATTAAATGCCTTATGTTAAGCCTTGATGTTGTGATTCAAATGGCATGGATATTGGATTGTTCACTTGCCTACATTACCCCGAGACTTTGAATGGATTAGAAATTCTACTACCAAGGACCTTCAATGGACGTTTGGATGTCCAAAAACATAATACAAGCTTAAGCTAATACAATATGTGAGACAGCTTTGTTTTAGCATTAGTAACACTCTGACTTTAACTTAAAAATTGATTTCCAAACCCCAAATGATCATTTTAATTTTTTCAATATTTTTCCTTATATGGCATAGAAATACCTTTCTAAGGGTATCTTCCTTCCCCTCAGATAGCTCAGATAATGGAGTTATGATTTTTCAAACTTTTACTGCCTGAAACCCCTAAAATCAATGATCAACATTTTGTTTGGGTCATTTTAGCCTACAAGATATTTTTATGTACTACTTAAGTATTTTTCCTAAAAACTATATGAAATTACCTTTCCTAAAAGCTATGTTTGTGACTTTCTGAGTTCGAATGAATCCAAAATAATTTTTCAAAGTTTGTTGTACCCGCTCTTCCATATGCACTGTTAGTGCTAAACTGAGTCTAACTTAGAAAAATTATTTTCTCCTAGAAGGTGATTTTCCAAAATTTTTCACATACTTTTATTTTTATCGCTGTCGAGTTATCTTTCCAACGATATCTCATATGGCACCTAAAAGCTCTAGATAATCTGCAATAAATTCAGGAAGGTGAAACTATCCCCTATTCTTAGTTTTAGGGAAATCAAGCAATTTTCTCAAATCACCTTCTCAAGGCATTCAGATGCCTCAAAATGAGTCAAGCTCTCACCCTATTAAAATTTCAACTTATGGGTCCATTATGGTTGGATTAAGTTCTAAACACTCTAAAAAAATTAATTTTGTCCTTTTATGACCCAAAAATATATCATTTTCCAAAAATTGTCCAAATTTTTATCAACATGGATTTTTCAACCCTAATTTTCAAAATTTCTCCAAAAATCAAATTTTCTTTCTCTTAAGTTACCCTAGATGTTTCAACTGAAACCTTGATTTTCATACCTGAAGTGACTAATAGATCCAAACGCATCTTAAAGGTGTCAATTCGGTTATTTATAGATAATCATTGACAACTACAAGATACATCCTGACCAACCCTCCCTTCTATGTTTTGTGCATTCTATTTTTACACAGTGTTTGTCATATTTCTCTATATCTTACTAACATATTTTTCGTCTTGGTGGCAATTTTTACATTCCCATCTTTGACTAAATTTTTTTTAAAATATCGAGTTTCGTGTCAATTTCCCTCCGGTGCTCAATATAGAACATCCTCTTTAAATGAAATCTAAAAATATTTTAACATTTTGCCACTCCTCCAGGTTACATAATGATGTTCAGATTTTCTTCAAAAAAGAAGATCTATTATTTTTAAAATTCATGATCATAAAGTGGATTATATACAAATAATAACAAATTAAAATTGAGAAAACCAAAACCAAGATAGTATATAGCTAGATGGCATCAATTTAGGGCGTCGTAAGAGTGTTAATCCTCTCTCACACGTAATCAACTTGCGAACCCTCCTATTAAGCTCTAGTGTACATAGACCATATAATTGGTCCTTCGAGTTTTGTACTAGGGTGCCAATTTTTCATTTATACTTTGCCCAAATGATTAGTAACGACTCTAACTTTTCAACTATTTCATGGTAATTGTTAAAAAATAGTTGAACAAGTGATTCGTCTTATGATCTCCCGCTCCAAATATGAGAAATTCCTCTTTCTCATCTTATCACACCGTAAAATCCTCGACACGGCGCTAGAGGATTGTTTTCATGTCTGGTGTACGCCCCACAAAGAAAGGTATGTTTACTCATCTGGCATCTATATACTGTTGCATTTCGTCGAAATTCATTATAGAAAGTAATTCCATGGCTACTCAATCTACCTCCTTATATACGTACAAATACTTTACGCGTTTAACACTCCCGCAAATCTCCAAATTAAGATGGCAATCATATTTGCGAAGCAACTGAGGATTATATGGTATAACCTAACTATTTTCTACAGAAAAGCAGCGTTGCTCAATTGTATAGATTGGATAAGAGTCATTTCCTTGAACTGTGACAGCTGCAAATTGCTTGGGATAATTTCTCTTATAACTATTATTCTTCATACACTGAGCTTACAGGTTGAGTGTTTAACACAGACCATGAATCATATGTTTGATGACTGATTGAAAAAGCTAAGGCTCTTATTCTTAATTTGGAATTTCAGTCTTAACAACACGATTATATTCATCTGGTGTATCTAACTTGTCATCTTCATCCACAACGATTAGCATATGTGAATGAGCCAAACCTCGTTTTGTAAACTCAATGACATAAACGTACATGACCACTCTTCCAAGAACTCCTTTAATAATGATATAAACCTTGAATTCTTCAAATTTAGAATGAAAAATCCTAGTGAGCAAGTCTGGACGATCTTGAGGTGTCTGACCAAGCAGTATTTCATTTAGAATTTCTTGCCAATTTGGATTACCTGTCATGGTAATAAAATAATCCAACTTTCCAAACTTTTGAACTAATGCCATTGCATCTTGATATCTTTTATTTATGTCTCGTGGGCTTCCACCTAAAGATGATGGCAACACTATTCTATGCCCCACATTACTTATATTTAGTAAATATTAAAAATGTTTTGATATTATAACTCTATAAAAATTGCTAATACATGATTTTAAGAATTAGATATCTTACTTGGATCGTTTTCTCCTGCATGTAGAGAATCTTGTACTCTGTGATAAAATTCTACTCGAATTAAAGATTAGTTGTTGGTTATCCATCTCAATCTTCCTGAATGTATTTTTACAAAATTATCTACATTGTACCATTGCAGAAAACGTCCTTCCAAAAAAGTAGTGACTGAGTCGCAGGACGTATCTACAAGTTTTATTCTTCTTAGTAAATTAATAAAAAATATTATTTTATTTTTGAATTTTTTTGAGACACAAATATATTTACCTGTAATACATATCAATAAAACGGACAACATTTTAGCTTGTGCCCACAATCATCACTGCTATTTATGACCCATCCATGTGTTCCACATGGAAACAACAAAGGATACTGCAAAGAATCGTAATAACATACAAAAACTTTCACATTCATAAGACTACCACTTGTAGTCTCAACTAGTATTTCTCTTCCATTTATACAGCCTGCTTCTTCACCTCCAATAATGACTGCAGCAACCTGAGATGCAATTAGTAAAATATATCGGGGTCGATTAGCAGCTTGCTCTTTGATTATAAGGCTACAACTTTGGAGATCTTCTCAGCGAGACAATCGGCGAAACATTTCCAGAAACGGGTTATATTTGTCCAATATACTTTTGATCTTCTCCGTTAAATTTCAATCAAGTGTTTCATTTTCAAGCAACTGATTCTCAATTTCATGCTCAGTATCATATATATATATATATATATATATATATATATACATTTACAGATAACGTGACCTCTTACTACTACGTGGTAAAAGACTATAAATTTTATGATATATGGTTACTTGAGCGCGAAACAAATAAATTCCATGATTCCCACCTAGCAGTGATTGATCCAAATCTACTCCCATTGAAGTGAAAGCAAAGTTGTGATTATATGATCGTATGTGTTGCCTAAAATTCATTCCCTCTATTGTTTGGTTACTGAACAAATTCAGCATTTCTGAGGCTGCAGGTATCGGTTGCATTTTTATTTTTCCATTTGAGCAATACATCAGCAGTTTCATGGAAGAACAATTTTGCAAAACAATGAGGACATAATCTTGGTGCTGGTAATGCTGATCTTATAATTTCGACTGATTCATCATAATCAAGACCACAATTTCTATGTCATCTTCTGATAAAGAGGGCAACTGATTGATTGTAGTTCAGGTCAATCGGCACTTATCTCTAAAACAAATATGTACTTCTTAATTAGTAATGCTAATTAATTAAGTAACGAATGATATGTAATAATAATTTTTTTATATAAAAATATTCATGTGAGCTAGAAAGTGAAAAACGGTATAATTTTCATCAATATGTTACATTTATGTAAATTTTTAACTTGAATAAAAAAATTATCAAGGAAACTAGTATGGCGTATTTCCTCAGTCCCTTATTCTTGTTGCTACGAGTTACCTTCAATTGCTATTATGTTGCAGTTAAAAAGTCCATGCTGATATTCTTGAGTTGTAGTAAATTTAATATAATTTTGGTACATAAGCAATCAAAATGTATGTGTATAAGAACTAATTTGGATCTTTATTATTTAATTTTTGAATTAATAGCATTGAAATTGCACACGTATGAGTGATTATTACATATAGTAAGAATTTCAGACTTACAGCGAATGTCATTAACATCGAAGGGACCGTAACATTTTCATGTGAAGATAAATTTTGTCAACAATGGGCTATTCGTCTAACATGAGCTAGTCGCATTGTTTCTGATGCCACCCTTGCTGATACACTATCTTCCGGTCTTGTTAGTCCCCTCTGTAAATTTTGAATTTAAAAGTTGTTCAAATTTATGTTTCTTGCATGATATGATGCTTGTCTCCTTGAAAGTGTAATTGCTCGTTTGTCATCCGTCATTGAGTTCTCTTCTTCGTCTTTGACAAATTCTCCATTGTTGTCTTTGATTTTCTCTTTCACTACTTGGTTGCAATTGTTGATTAGGATGACTCATGATATTAATTCATGTAATTTATAATATTTTGATATTAAAAATAATAATTACTTAAAATTAGAAAAAAGATAATGATGCTTTTTGGTTTTTCTATATGTTTCAAGAATTAACAATTAGTTAAAATCAAAATATTCTAATTGCAATGAAAAGTCTATTATATTAAAAATAACAAGTGCTTAAAATTAGAAATACATACAATTTAGTCCAGATTATTGTGCACATTTCCCTATGGTTTTTTTTAATTATTATAATTTTCTAGGCTATGCATGACAGTAGCTTAGTAGGAGAATAAAACTTTTTTACAAATATTACTTTCAATAATTTTCTTTTTTCATTTTATTTTCTAAACAAATAATTAAAAAATATTATTGCAAAACTTTGAAATAATATTGCAACCATCGTATGCTGCCTTTGGAATCCACCGAAATTCTATTTCGATGTGATTCCTTCTTGAATTTGGTGTAAACACACCATGCTTGGTGCTTCGATGTCATGAGTGTGCCACGGTGGATACATTCTCATTTTTCACCGTGCCATGATTCATTTTTACGGTCTTTTTATAAGAATATTGATTTTTTTTATTTTCGATTTTGTATCATTTTCAATTTAATTTTAAAATATGTTTATTTTAATTTTCAATTGAGAACTCGCTACTTCTCATGGTGAGGAGAAAGTATGTAGGGAACTTGCCATATAAGATGGCGAGTTCCCAAAACAAATTTTTTTATTTTTTTATTTTTTTGCTATAATAAGATAAATGATAAATTTTAGGTTTATACTAAAATAAATATTATAGATTTTTAATTTTTGATATGATAGTAATGATATATGGTGATTCTTTAGAGTTATTGTGAGTTTTGGGTATGTTGTGTGAGTATGTTAAATTTAGTACAAATATAAATATACTAATATTTAAAAATTAGATATAAAAATTTAAACAACTTCGAATTATATATAAGTATAAAATTTTACAATAAAAAATCATTTACTACATTATCATTGATGCAAACTCTCCCTCGAGGTACCAGATTTGTAAGGATATTTGTTACAAATATGGCCTTCATTCCTACAAAATCCGCAATGCTTTGGTTGGCATCTCTTCCTAAGGTCCATTTCATTATGAATACGACTTAATTTTGGCTCATCTTTTGGATTTTCTACATTTCTAGATTAGGACACAGTTGTGAACCATTATATTACAGCCAATAATCTTCATGCCTGATGGGTTGAAACTCATATCGATAGATATTGGATATAGCCTCCAGTCTATAGACATTGTCCACATATAGCATGCAATCTATATGGACATGAGTACAAGCAGCAATAACATGTGAATAGGGGTACCTTTGTGCTTGAAATTTTCTACAGTCACATCATCTCTCATTAAGATTAAGTTTGTAGTTTGAAGCAACAACTCTTTCTTGTGGGTTCTCTAACTCTTCAACTAGGAAAGATTGATTTGCTCACGTAAACCCACGAACAAGGTGAGAGTTAGCTTTTCTTTGATTTTCTCGCATGGCATCAGTGACAGTTTTGTAGTATGTGTGGCCTGCCTCCATCATTGCTATCTACTTGTTCCCTATCTTAACAAATAGTTCAGCCAACCTAAAATACATTACTTGCACTAAAGCAGTTATGGGAAGATGATGAGTTCCCTTCAAAACTAAATTTATACATTCAGCTAGGTTCATTATCATATATCCATAGTGTCTTCCTTCATCATATGATTGAGCCCATGTCTCCCTCAGGATCCTATCAATCTAATCGATCGCTTCTGCATTTTTTGCACAAAGATTTTCATAATACCACTGAAAATAAGGTCGCCTTAACTCGTACGCTATTAAAATCATATGGTAATTTATGGACTTGTAAATTGGTTTTTAAAAAAATAAAAATTGAGAGGAGTGTAAGCGATTAAATAATCATAATTACGAATAAATAGCCATGTTAACAACATGTCAACGCAAGTCCTTATTATCAAACCTTCTCATGAAATTAGCTATAATATGCTGAATACAATATACAAAATATGCATGTGGAGGTCTCCATGCACTACCTGAGTCTCTGATGACAGATTTGATGGATTTATGTTGATCAGAAATCAAGCAAATGCCAGGTTGTATAACAATATATCCACGTAAATTGCGGAGAAAAAATAACCATGCCTTCTTTATCTCACCCTCCACAATTGCAACGGTAATTGAAATAATGTTTTGATTACCATCTTGTGCAACAGCTAACAATAATATTCCTTGGTATTTTCCATATAAGAATGCACCATCTATTTGCACAATAGGCTTACAAAATGGAAAGCTTTCAATGCAAGACTTGAAAGTCCAAAAAAATAGATGGAAAATACGTTTACCTTGCACCAATAGTTGGCCGTTGTATGCAGGTACGGTCTGTAATTTCACTATTATGCCAGGAACAAACTGTTGCATTACACCTAACCATTTTGGCAGATCATTATAGGATTTATCCCAATTGCCAAAAAGTCAAACAATTGCCTTCTGCTTTGCTATCCTTGCTTTTTGATAAGAGGTCATGTATCTATACCTATTTCGTATATCTGTGACCAAAACTAAAACAGAAATGGCTGGATTCACTTGGACCAAAGATAAAATGCATGAGCATATCATGTTAGAATCTAATTTCACATGATCTTGTGAAATTCATCCAAATGTGCAAGTATGAAGGCCATTGCATTTTTTAATCTCCCAAACTTGTTTCTTTTTTAACAACGTTACCCTTATACTCCAATTGCACCCCATGCCATACATTTTGCACTTACCATGATACTTGGTTGGCGTAGATTCAACAACTCTATAATCTATGGAGTGCTTGATATTATAGTGCTTGATAGCTAAAAGCACTGCCTCTTTTATAGCAAACTGCATCCCGACACGGAGATCACGAGTAGATAGATTCCAGGTTGATAGCATACCTAAGGTATGAGCATATTCTGAAAATTCTGCCATGTGCATTGCGTCCAAATCGAGGGTGCATATATGGGACGCACGCTAAAACTGATGAAGAAGACCATTAGATCTAATAGTAGATAACAAATGATGTACGTTGATATTAGCTCAGACATCTGGGTCAGAATCATAGTTGTCATCAAATTCAGCACACTCTTCTGGCTCACTAAACTCTCCAACATATTCATAGTAGGGTCCAGATGATTGATCAGGATTGAGATCAACATTGAATGAACTTGGTCATCCATTTTCTATTTCAACACCTCTAATTGGAGACTCTATCTTCAGTGGTAGGAATTATTGGTGGCAAAGATGAATAATGGAAGGATTTAACAAAATTATTCATCATAACCTATACATCAAAAGGAGGTTAACATCTAGGAGTGTCAAATGGTCATGACATTTATGTCTGTACGTTGCATACGGTATGGATATTTGAAGGCCCACCATCATCATTAATATTCTCTAGCACAGCATATAACTCAATTATGCCGACATTAGGAAATTGTTGATGGGCATCAAACATGCATCTCACATCATTGTCATCTTCAACTAGGAAACTTCTATATCAAAGACATTCTTCCTCAATAGAAATAAGAAGCCTATACTTGATCTCTGATACTTTTCTTCTGATACTAGCTATGATTTTTGTCTTAATTTTGGCCTTCGATTCCTCTATTGTGATGTCTCCCTCAATACTAATGCTTTTTGAATGGTCACTTTGGAATGTAACACCTTCTTTGCTGTTGAAAATTTATCCATCGAAGGAGACAAGTGTGACAAACTTATTGCTCATCTTGTCAAATTCACGTTTAGTAGGAAACAACAAAAGCTAGAATAAAGAAGCACTATCAATAAGCTCTACAAAAAAATCTCACATAAATTGGAAAGAATATGATAATGAAAATGAATGAAAAATGAGAGTAATGAACTAAGGTATTTATAATGGAGTAAAAAAACTATGCATTAGTTTAACTTTTTTTGACACTCTGTCGTATCATTAGTCATCTTTTGTCTGTCATGTTAGAAGGAATCTAATGCCTCATACATCTGTCATATCTTTCGGGTTTCAAGACATGCATTCATCACATCTTTCGAGTTTTAAGAAATTTATTAGGCATTAGTCATTTTTGTTCTATCATGTCAAAAGGAATCTAATACCCTATGCGTCAGAAGGTTGGTATCTAACCTACTTGTTGGTGGCTCTGGCAGATAACACCTATCCTCATCATCATCCCTAGCGTGACTAAAAGAATGTTGGTGACTGAATGATAATCCAAGATCACGTTCTGGCTCGGGATGACTAAATGACATCCTAGGTGCACTTACATTATAAACATCTGTCAAAGTAGGCTGCCTCATCCTTCAACTAACACCCGACGATGGAAAAATAAAAGGTCAACCTTGTTCATAGAACCATCTCATGTATTCATCTGATGGATCAAAATTATTGTTCATTATTTTAGAGCTAGACACAATATGTATATAATGATTTTCCCAATACCGGATCCATATTCTATGCTTTTCGGGCCAGTTCTCTTCACGATTACCATACATGTCAATTTTGTGAACTTTGTCAAGGTTCACTAGTGTTTAAAGGATTGGCTGTTGCATCCCAAATTAACATATGACCCTATTCACCTCGTGCCACTCTACAACTTAAACGCATAGTAGTGTCGTATTTGCACGCTATATGTGGCTACTTCTATATGCTTCCACTATGAGGCATGCCATTATCTCATTAGAACGATATGGAATCCACAAAAACTGCAAACATACATAGAAATTATTACTGAACAATATGGCATATGTAGGGTTAAATACACATGTACTTTGATCAATTACTTTAAAATATTTACCCTATCAGAGGTGATGCATTCGAGTCTTCTTCTGATACTTTTGAGCTCAATTTTGATGAATCTATAATCTTTTCTATCGCCCTATTTGTTCAAATATATATCAAATTTGTAATAATCTATATGTACATATAACCTCTACACTAATGCAATATAAATGAAGTACTGAAGTTTATTACCCTAATGCGAGAGGGTATGCAGGTAGTGCACTAATTTTTGGTGCAAGAAATGGCATCTGATACCAAGCCTATGACTGTAATAGCCATAAACAACCACCTATGTCATGGGTGCCTTTAGTTGCAGCCCGATAGAGTTCCCTATATAAGATTCCTAAACAAGCTAAACCCCAACTATAATTTTCAGTCACCCTAAAATCTCGCAAAATTGGAAGATACATTAAATGAACCCGGTTACTAGATTTATTGGGCATTAACATTCCTCTAATTAAGCGTAAAATATATGCTCTAGTGAGATATTCTATATCTCGTACAGTTGGATTCTGTGGGAGTGTAGTGAAAGTTCTTTCTAACCAAATTATTTTCAGTTTTGAGCCTTTTAAACAGTTATTAGGAGGTATCTGACCCAATAATTCAAGGCATATGTGAGCCAATTCTAAAAGGCTCATACCTGTTATTGCTTCGCCATCAATTAGGAGTCCCAACTAAAGTGCAATATCTTCTAGGGTGATTGTGCATTCACCGCATGGAAGATGAAATGTGTGTCTCGGGTCTCCAACGTTCAATCAACACTTTTATTAGTCCAGGCTCATATTATAGGGTTCTAACTAAAGCTGCATGGTAAAATCCAACAGACCTTAAATAGTTCACAATATATGCATTTGGTTCTTCTAAAGCAAATTTTCACGACTGTAACTCGTGATAAAAATCCTATTCAATAAATGATTAATTTATTGGTTATAAAATTCTAACTTCGTAATATTCAAATATTTGATTAATTAAATTTTAGCACATCAGATAACACCCTTGATAGTATATGAATTTCTTGTAGTCTCAACAATGATGATGTTAATAATGATGATGATGATGATGATGATGATGATAAAGCCATTATATTAATCAAAATTATGCCTACAAGATAGACCTGCTCATGGGCCGAGCTGTGCCGGATTCGGGCTGAGCTTGAGCAAGGTATTAACATTAAATATGTTTGCCCAAGCTCGGCCCAGCTCAAAATATAGGCCTTGAATTTTGCCCAAGCCTGCCCATATTTGTAAATAGATAGTCCAAGCCCGTTTAGGCCCGCCTATATTATATTTTTAAAAAAAACATATTTTTTTAAAATTTAATCTTTATTAATTTAATAATTTTTTTATTAAGTTTATAAATATAAATAATT
>JBBYHM010000027.1:3669279-3682891 GCA_038381775.1 Adansonia rubrostipa
CAAGGTGGAGTTAAATTGCACTGTGATAGTCAAAGTGCTATTTACTTGGCAAAGAATCAGGTTTATCATGCTAGAACTAAATATATTGATGTAAGGTTCCACAAGATCAGGGAATTGGTTAGATCTGGTCAGATATTGTTAGAAAAGAATCTTACATCTGAAAATGTAGCAGATATGTTTACAAAGCCAGTTATTATAGACAAGTTCAAGTATTGCTTGGACTTGATCAATGTTTCCAAATTCTAAACAAACAAGTCACCCAACCAATCAGAAGTATGAAGGGTTCTAATTTTTACCTTTTATCTTCACGGGGTATATTCGCCAAAGTGGAGATTGTTGTATATGGCTCATATAATTTTATATACAGAGGTAAGTGGGCTGATGCTGGAGCGGAGCGACGGCATCTCTGCTCTAGCATCTACCTTTAATAGGGTCCATAGATAGATAGGTTGGGGGTGCCCGCGGTACAGTACATGGGCAATTTTATAAAATTGTACTGGGCAAGGTTACTATAAATATGTGGTTGATATAATCCTAAACTAAGTAGTGAATAAAAACATCAGCCGCCGCTCCTGAGGACATAGGCATATTGCTGAACCTCGTTAGATCTTTGTGGTGATTTTCTCTTCTCTTTTCTTTATGTTTTCGTGATTCTTTGGTTCATAGATTCAACACCTGTTCTTTTTAATTGCATCAATAAGCAAGCAACTATGTGGATTTTGGAAATCTAGAGGGGTACTTTGTCTGCCATTGAAGAATAACTAACTCGTAGGCACCAGCCTTATAATGATATTGAAATCTTACTTTCATTGCGTGTTGCATCCACTCAACTCTGTTTTTGTGCTATTTTTTCAGGTGTCTGATTAACATATATATATGCATATATTTAAAAAAATAACAATAATGGAAAGCATAAGTGAGCAGCAACCGGGGGTTAGTTTTTCATGCTTTAAAACAAATGCACGGGTTACAAACAGAGTGAGAAAGAGTACTAGATAAGTAGATATTGATATCAAAATTCAAAACAAACATCATCTATAGGAACAGCTAACAAAAAACTTAAGCCTAAATCAGAGTTAAATAGATGGCATTCAACCCTGAGAATAGGAATAAGAAAGAGATAGAGTTTGTTAACTTACAAAGTAATATATATATATATATATATATCAATAAGAATCACCTGACAATACCTTATACCTTAAGATTAACCAAGGTATCATTAAGATTAAGCCACTTGAGATAATTCCATGTCTCTAATGTAAATCAGCGTGATTACCCTAACGAATTTAAAAAAATAATATTATTACATTCACGTTTAATACACTAATACTAAAGTTTTTTTAACTTTATAAACTAGATTAAAAATTCTCACATGTATCACTTTTTTATTTTGTTTTGTACCTTAAAAATACATGTCATCCTTCATATATTAGATAATTTCTCATATTATTATTGTTGTTGTCATCGTCATCGTTGTTGCCATCAAATATTAAACAAGTTTTTAATAAATTTAAAATAATTTTATGAACTAATCATAAATGAGTTTTATTTGTATACATAAATTAACAAAATATACTTTTTTTTTTTAAGATATGGATTTATGAGCTCTAAAAATTTGTTCACAACGAAGTCCTTTCAGGAGCCATTGGCCGAAAACTCCTTTCCTTTAAAGCCCATTTTTTGTTACATTGAAGCATGGATTGGATAGGCCAACGTTCTGAAATGAATGCATGGTTAATTTGAATTCTCAAAAAATGAATAAATAAAATAAAATAAATGCATGGTTTGATTGTTTTGTGCGGGTTCTTGGCTGACGTGGCAGACAGTCATTTGCCTGTAATATACATTCCGTGACAGTTCCGTCAGCAAGTTAAGGTGCAGAATTGCCTCCAAACTTTTTGATGTTTTATTCGTCTTCCCGCCATTTTCTTCTCCCTCACCATATATGTCGTGTCTAATGTTTTAACAAACCCTCAAAAACACAAAAACAAAACAATCTCCCACACCATTGCTCCCCAACACACACACACACACACACACACACACAAGAAAAAAAAAAACTTTTAACCCCAAAACCCAGCTACCGTGAGCAAACAATGGGAATCAAAGATTTGCTTAGATTCATGAAACCCTTCATTGAACCCGTTCACATCAAGAAATACGCTGGCAAGCGGGTATTTCATTTTGTCATCTCTCTCTTTAGCTGCTTCCTTTTCTTTTCTTTATGTTTTTCACTATCATAGTACATATTTGCAATTTTTACAGGTGGGTATTGATGCTTATTCATGGCTACATAAAGGAGGTAAATGTGGTTCAATTCTACTTAAAAAAAATTGTAAGTGGGAATGGTATGCATAGCGTAGCACAGGCTGAATTGATATATGTAAAATTGCAGCATATTCATGTAGCATGGAAATTTGTTTGGATTCAAACGGTGAAAAGAAATCCCGATACATCGATTACTTTATGCACAGAGTCAATCTTCTTCGTTACCATAAGATAACCCCAGTTGTTGTTTTTGATGGTGCAAATATCCCCTGCAAGTCTGCCACTGAAAATGAACGATACAGGTTATCAACTTTCTCTATTTAAATGATTTTGTTTTTTTAAAAAAAAGCTTGCATTATGTTTAAGGATATAGCTATTTCAAGTTCTTGGGAATAAGAGTAACATGGTTTTGAGAGATGCCTTTCCTTTTTGATTTAAGGAGGAGGAAAGATAATCGGGAATTGGCAATTGCTAGGCTTAAAGAGGGGGATGTTAAAGGTGCAACTGAGCTTTTCCAGGTTTCACCCTAGCTTCCTTGTGCCTTTAATCCGATGTTTGAACTAATAATTAGTATTTTTCCCAAATGCATTGTTAAATTGTTTCTCTTAGTTAACAAAGTATATGCATATGCATTGCTAATGTTTGAAGAAGTGCCCTTTCTTGGGGTTTATGGTTATGGGGATAATAGTGGTCACGGTTCAGGAATCAATAGGGATCTGATTCTATTGAAATTTCATCTTGAGAAAATGCTTGCATTGTTAAGCATGTAGGATGATATCAAAATGAGAAAAAAATTAAATTTATAAGGTGCTGGGAAGGTAATATAACAAAGAAGAGGAAAAATAGTTCGGAGGCAGAGGTTCTGTGCTGAGAATAATAACTGATATCATTAGCAGTCCCTGCCTCAATAAATCAAACTATTATATTTCCAAGAGGAAAAGGATAGTAAAATGTAAAGCTCATTTAGGTATTTGTACTGATTTCTATACTGCTTCTTAACTGATAAGAACTAGGGTTCCTAGCACAAACTATTTAGTAAACTAGTAACTGACTGCAAGAATGTTAAACAATACTTAACCCAAGGATTCAGCAACTGAATATTCCACAATCTTGCCCGTATACATGAAAATAGACAATTTATTAAATCAAATTCTAAACTGCTAATATTGAAATTAAAAGTCTGAAAGCTAGAGACTTTCTTTTTCCATTGGTGCATTACTGCTATGCACTTTTTTCTTTTTACAATGTAGCAACGTTTCTGTTGGTTTATATATATTTTTTTCTTCCAGTGAATGGGGATAAAAGAGTACTATGATTTCTTTTTAGATTTTCCTTGAAAATTAATGGATGAACTATTGCTTATGCTCTTGGATTGAATTAGTTTACCTTGTAGTACTAAATGCTACTCTTGGAAATTTACTGAGGGTTATTTAGACCCTCTCAAGATTGCGCGTGAACATGAAGCAAATTTGCAGTACTGATTCTGGCCTCTCAAATTATAATTCACTTATTAGACCTCTCGCAGGATTTTGTGCGAGCGTGAACTAAATTTTCAGTAGTAATTCCAGCCCGTCCAATTGATCCGGGTTGGAACTGTATAGTTAGGTCATTTTAAATGTTTGACCAGTCACTTCACTTAAGTACTTTAAAGTTCTTGGTCCCGACCATCATTTCTCCTAACATCATAGAGCACATTTTTATTTTTGTTGTCTGCTTAAATTTTGCAGGATTTTGTCTTCCTTACTTATTAACTTTGACATCTGTATGGATTTATTAGCTGTTCTTATATAAATTTGTGGTCTCATTATTTTGTCTTTTTCGATCTTGTAGAGAGCAGTGAGTATCACGCCAGCAATGGCACATCAATTAATTCAGGTATAACTTTGCAGTTTAGCAATGCCTCCTGATTTTCATATCATTTTATCTGATTTTTGCGCATCATGAAAATTTAGAACGTTCTCATTCATGTTCCAATTAAAATCCCTCCCAAACTTATGCTGTTCTTTTCAGATCCTAAGATCAGAGAATGTTGAATTTGTGGTAGCTCCATATGAGGCTGATGCACAGCTAGCGTATTTGGCCACCCTTGAGGCTGAAAAAGGTGGAGTTGTGGCAGTGATTACAGAAGACAGTGATCTAATAGCATATGGTTGCCCAGCTGTAAGAACTCCAAAACTATGATTTGGTGTGCCGATGGAGGTCTTCTGCTCTCCTGTGACTTTTGTTTGCTTTGTTGATTATCAGAATTATTGGTTTCGACCATCTTGTTTTGATGTATTTTTTGCTAACAGGTCATATTTAAAATGGATCGATATGGCAATGGAGAAGAACTAGTTCTGTCTAAGATATTTGATTCTGTAACTAGTAAACCGTCCTTCAGAAATTTTGATAAAGAATTGTTTACAGGTAAGCTTTATTTTGACACTTTCAAAGCTACGCTCTTGAAGTTTACATGTTATTTAAAAGCCTAGGTTGTCATTTCCCTAGAATCAAATTAGAAATATTTGATGCACACAAATCAAGAACCCTAGAGACCCATCATGATATAGGTGAACTTGTATCCCTGTGATAATTACAAGCCTAATTCCTTTAATAAGTTGAACTAGTTAAACTTTTCTTTGGTGAACCATCAGCTATGAAGTTTTCCATAAATATTGTAAAACTAGAAAGGTCCATTTTACTATTTTGGTTGAAATAAACATATGTCCTTTTTGTTTGACTCTAATATATGCATTAGGACTAAAATTTAGCTTATGTAATGACATTTTTCAGGCATGTGTGTCTTAGCTGGATGTGATTTCCTTCCATCTGTTCCCGGCATTGGGATTGTCAAGGCACATTCCTTGGTCTCTAAATATCGGAACTTAGACCGTGTAAGTAGTTCATACATGCTTCTAACCAACAGCTGCTGCTCTAACGAGTATTTTAATACTGTTTGCATTTGACATGTCAACATAAACTGCTTCTTCATAGAGTTTAAATCATGCTGAATGAAGCAAAACCATAATATTTTTCTCATACGGAAATTGAGCCTTTTTATGTTTGAATATAACCAGCTGGTTTGATGAGGTCATTTTCTTAGACTGCCATTCAAAGATGTGAAATTTGCATCTTACCAGTTAAGCATGAGGAGTGCACAAATTTAGAATGGCTTATTATCTACGAAATTTTACTTATGCATCCAGTAACCAATCGTTTAAACGGATTTTTTTTTTTTGAAGAATGGTAATGCGACTTTCATAGAATTTTTTCTTGAGTTAATGTATCACATGTCAGCATAATTGTATACTGTGCAGACCTGCGTCCAGGTAAAAAACAGAAAAGGGACCTTTTATTTTCAAAGGATTTCCATGGAAGTGCTTCAGT
Organism: Adansonia rubrostipa; assembly: GCA_038381775.1. Taxonomy (NCBI): domain Eukaryota; kingdom Viridiplantae; phylum Streptophyta; class Magnoliopsida; order Malvales; family Malvaceae; genus Adansonia; species Adansonia rubrostipa. The sequence goes on from JBBYHM010000027.1 coordinate 3,674,914, forward strand.
TTGGAAGCACAAGCAAGAGAAATTAGCGAATAAGAAAGAAAGTAATTGACTACTCAATCTAATGGCCTTTCATGCGGAAAAAAATAGTGAGGCAGAATTAAATGGAAAAAGTTTTTCATTTTCGTCTCTAGAACAATAAGCTGGCATGTCGATTGCATCTAGTTGAAATTGTTGTTCCGTTTTATGATAATATCTGGAATAGCTGTTCCTATTAATGACAACTGTAGAAATTTATGTTTCTATAAATCTATATGATGTATATGGTACATCTAGTCATGTCATTATTTTTTAAAATTCCATATTTTGTTGCTATATTTTCAGGTTTTATCAGTTTTGAAGATCGAAAAGGGCAGTCAAATGCCTGAAGATTACTCCAAATCTTTCAAAGAAGCAATTGCAGTTTTTCAGCATGCCAGAATGTTCGTATACTGGAAATAGAATTACTTCCACTGATCCATGGCTTAACTTTATACACTTATACTGTTGCTTTCAACTTTCTTTTGCAGATATGATGCTGAAATCAAGGCGCTGAAACACATGAAACCTCTTACACAACAGCTTCTGCAATATCTAGATGAAGGGCTTGATTTCCTGGGACCGTATCCTTTTCTTTTCTTTTCTTGTTTTTCTTTTTCATATTTTACTTTGATTCCCAAATTAGAATGGTAACTTCATAATGCAGAAAAAAAGAAGGAAAAGAGTTAGAAAATAGAGAATAGAGTAAACACAGGGTAAGAGGAAGAATCAGAAGAAATTTACGAAGAAATAGAGGAAATTAAGAAAGAAATTGGTGCAACCAAGAGGTGAATTGCTAATATCTAATACTCAAATTTCAGTTATCCATAATCTAAAAGAGTTAGAAATATAGACACTACACCATAAACCTTAGTAAATAAGAGAAAATTCAAACTAATGTAATTGAACTGAAATGCCCTAAAATACCTCTAATACTATAATAGAGCATGTAAAAACTAAAACCCAGTGATTTTGATAAAATCCCATATGATTTAATTCTTAAACCACGCATTGCTTTAATGTCCAGATAGATCTATTGGTATGAATTGCTGAAATGCTAGGCATTGTATGTTAAGGTGCATCTTAGATACATGTACTTTTACCAGTCTCAAATGACATTTGACTTCTTCCAGGCTAAATTTAGCACTTTGTGACCGTTGATCTTGGTAACAAGTAACAAATATATTTAAGTGTATAACATGCACTTTTTCCCTTGACCCCACTACAAATGGTACCAGAGAAATTCCTCCATCAGTAGCAGCTGCAATTGCTGAAGGAAACTTAGAACCCACTACGATGGAGGCCTTTGACTGTATGCCATCTTCTAGACATCATCTTGAACTTGCTGATTTTCAAACTTCTGATAGGCCTCAGCTGCTTGAGACTGCTGATGTTTCCGGACAAGAGAGCTGCTTCATGGTTTTTTCTTCACATAAAACCAGAGAAAAAAAGAAGACAGGCAAGTTCTTTGACATCTAATGCTAAAGAAATGCGTTCATATAATTCTCTTATAATCACTTTTTATGGTACAAAGTTTCTTCTTTCAGTCAAATAACTTCGATTTATCTGTATTCTGAAAGTTCCAATACTATTTAAAATGGTATTAGATTTATCTCACTTTGATATAACTTTTCTTTGAAGGCTTGGTTTATTTGTTGATATCATTAGTATTTAAAATCCGCTTGTGCTTGCAAAATGGTGAGTTTACTGAATAAGAAATCTCATATGCCAAAACCTGCAATTGTTCATCCATGTGTATCTTTGCATAATGGTAGGTAAAAACAAAGAAAGCTTTTATTTTATGTATTTTGTGATGGTATGATTTTCTGGTAGCAGGTACAATGAGCTTGAAGCAAGTTGCAGTTTCGTCTGAAAGGAAGTATTTCCAAGATGCTGGACTAGAGAAATTAGTTTCATCTGAAAGGAAGTATTTCCAAGATGCTGGACTAGAGAAATTAGCGTTTCCGGTAAAAACTCATGTGAAAAAGGAGAATCTGGTTTTGGAGGAAACTCCATTGAAAGCTCCAAATAACAATCCTTTCAAGAAAAGAAAACTTGACGAAATACAAATAGCCAAGACAAAGGACATGATTGAACTCGTTTCATCAAAAGGCAAGGATGAGAAGACGGAAATCTTGTATGTTTTTCCTGACGATAGTAAATTGACATTTCAGAACAATAGTTGTCTAAGTGATAGAAAACTTGAAGTCTCTAATCAGATGGGCAGCATAGGTGAACAAATTTCAATCGTAAGTGAGGTAGAATATTTGAGCATTAACATGGGACCCCAAAAAAGTGTGAGTTCTAAACGCAAAAGAGTGTTTGGTGGCAGAAGAGGAGGTCCAAATGACAAGTTGAAGAGAAATAATTGCAAAAACTCAGAGACTAAGAACAGTATTTTGAACTTCTTTTCTCGTGTGTGATTATCCATCTGTTTAATCTACGATTTCCTTTTTTACTCCTGCATCTTTTGTCATCTTTAACATCCAACCCTAAAGTACATTGTTCTTATAGAAAGTAAGATTAGCGATTACGAGAATAACAAATGATGCATTATAAAACACTAGTGTGCTTTAGTAGTCATTCTTGAGCACGATTTATGCTTTTATTACTTAAACCAGGTGGTCACAACAGTAGGGAGGGAAACAACCATACCATGGGAGGACTAAATCAGATGAGGTGGCCTCACAATAGTTTGTTTCTTGCAGGAACATTCTCTACATGACAAAAACAAACTCTGGCCGCTTATTGTTTTTTCCGAGTAAGAAGCTGCTTGAACCAGTAAGCTGACATCTTTGGATATCTCTTCAGGTTAGAGTAATCGACATAGACAATGCCGAACCTTGAAGTGTAGCCTAATCTCCACTCAAAATTGTCCAGCAATGACCAAGCGAAGTAGCCTACAACGTTTGCCCCATTGTCAACAGCCTTTTTCAGCTGAGTCAAGTAACCCTTGTAGTAGTTCATCCTTGTAGTGTCATGCAATCCCTGGGCAAGGGTCACGTTTCCTGGATCATCCATGCCTGCAGAAAGGGGAAAAAAAAAACTAACAATATGAGATTCAAACCAATTCACGCAACCATGCAAAAAAATATGAAATTTAATTAAATTTCAAGTCGAGGTATTTACTAATCATACCATTTTCAGATAAAATTACAATTGGATTCCCATATTTCTCCTTTATATACATCAGACACTTATACAATCCCCAAGGCACGATGTAAAGCCAGTTAGAATACGCCTGCAAGCAATAAGATAATCATATGATGCAAGTGAATTCAACACTTTCTCAAAAATAAACCTTCTTAGGGAACCAGCGTGCCAAATGCAATTGGCCTAAACTTACCCTTGGACCAATTGGCACTCCCCGTTTCGCATCTGAAGGGGACCACAGAAAAAAAAAAAAAAAAAAAAAAAAAAACTAATCATTTAGACTTTGGAGTATATGAAGGATAGTATTAATTCAAACAATAAAGAAGTGAATCTTACAAGCAAATCCAGCATTCCAATCTTGCTGATAGCCTAAAACTTTTGGTTTGGGCTGATGTGGGTCATACATATAGTATGTGGTATACTGGTTAATGCCCACAAAATCAAATGATCCTTTCACCATCTTAACCTCTTCTTTTGTGAACTTGGGTAGCCTATTGCCCACAATCTCCTGCATTGTCCTAGGATACTCTCCATACACAAGGGGATGGATAAACCTAAACAATTTCAAAAAGCAGTGTCATAAATTTATTCAAAAATATTGCAAGGACCTGAATTCTATAATTTTTTATTTTATTCTCTTAATGCCTGTGATTGTCCTTCGATATTATGCTTGAATACAATATATAAATTCCAGTTCACAGATAGCACTTCCTATCCATGATATATGAGATTACAAATTTTGGTTCTTCCATGTCAAGAATGTCGGGAAATGGTCGAAATTATTAACCAAAATGCATCACCGTAAAATTATCTTAGTGATGGGGAGATGAATGTATCTCTAGCTATTAATTTAAAACTCTTACCAACCAACATGAAAGTCTATTGCTCTTTGAGCCGCGTATCTGTCAGCCTTTGATCTGGTAAGAGGTTCATACCACACAAAATCCAAGAAAATCCCAATCTTTCCCTTCTGTTTTTGCTGAAAATGCATGCATTTATCGATTAAGATTAGCTTTCGATGTGCTCTAATGGTTTTGTAAAGTAGACACCATACCATCCATCAGATCACATCAGCAACTATGGATCTTACTTGGTACTTTTGGCGGTATCTCTGCGCTGCAGCTGCATGGGCTAAAATCAAATGATGAGCAACAATGTATGGCTCGGTTGCAGAATTGCCAACAGTACAGTTTCCATATGGTTTGGAGCACCTTCCAGGAGCAAAGAAGCCATTATCATAGCCAAGTGCAGCAACTACCCTGGGTTCATTGAAGGTCGTCCAGTACTTCACCCTGTCTCCATAGGTCTTGAAACAAAAGTCCGCAAAATCTGCAAAATCTTTCCTGAAAATTAAAAGTATTTATCAAAGTTTAGTCATGGATTATATTAGGTGTAGATAACAGCTTAAAACTACATATCCAAAATCCTAGTTCCCATTAGAAGCAAAATGAAACATGCCGTAAAATGAACATTACAATTGGTAGGAGAGAAGCAAAAACAGATGGAAGGTAAAAAGGTGAGTAAAGAAAAAAAAAATAAAGTGATGATTGTATTTAGTACAACGTTGCAAAATATACCAGAGTAAAGGGATTAGAAGTTAGAAACAAAATAAAGTAGAATGAGTGGTTCTCTTTCATATTTGAAAGGAAGAGAAATATGTAAATTCACCAATTTTTCTTCTTTCACAAAGCACATAATTTTTTAAAAAATATTTTTAAATTAATATTTAAATTAATTTTTATTATAATTCCGAATTTTAATAATAAAATTAGTTTTATAAACAGAAAGAGTTTAATCATATTGAATTGCTATCATTATGATACAATTTTTTTTAAAGTAATTTTTAAATGACTTTTAATTGGTTAAATTTCAAACAAAAACAAAATTAGATTCATTTTAAATTAATTTTTACTTACTACAACTTTGACATTTAATAATAAGATTTTTTTTTCTTATAGATATAAAAGAGTTTTATTTATTGAATTGCTCATAGAATTTTTCGGATAATAATTTTTTAAATAATTATTAATTTGCTATATTTTATCAAAGGTAATGCTAGAGTTCATGAATAATTAATATCATTCCATTATATATGCAAAACTTTGATTTCATTATCATCTAAATGCAAAATGGGTTGGCAAATAAGATACTTTCTTTTGGGTTTAAAAATGAATGAGATATAAGTTCAATCTTTTTAATCGATTTGGGTTTTAAAAAAAACAATAATTCATGCAGAAATAATCTTAATGGTTTTACTTTTTATTTTTAGTAAATTTTTTTTTATAAATAATAAATTTTGAAAATCTTAAATATTAGTATCACATTACATACGTGTGCCATAAAAGCTAGTGTTTAACCAAAGTTTGGTTCTAGGCAAGGTACTTACACTGCTTGGTAACTCAACCATCCGGCGTATTTCTTCTCGAGTGCTTCAGGAAAATCATAGTGATTAAGATTAGCATAAGGAGTGATGCCTGCAATAGTTTAGCATTACTGTTAGAAAATGTTTGAGTCAAAAAAAATATGGTAAAAAATGTAATTTAAATATTTATTAAATATTTAACATTGCTTGTGAAAAAAATATTGTGATAAATTAAAATGTAAAAAAATATACAAAGATAATAAAATTATTTTATCCAAATATAATTTTTCGAATTACAAAAGCTGTTTTTTTTTAATTTTTTATTTGGATTATCAAACTATTATTTTAATCATAAAAAATAAAATATTTTATCCATTTAATAACGTGTAAACCCAAAACAAAAAATGTACAAATACTAAAGTTAAACAGGCCTTAGATTGATATCAAGCTCCTTGTTCCAAAACAACTTCGCAATTTATTGTGCTGGGATCCTTACATTCTTAATTGTTAATCTTTTATGAAGAATTACCTCTTTCAAGCATGGCGTTGATCAACCTGTTGTAGTAGGCAACTCCCTTCCAATTTACTCTCCCAGTCCCATCTAAAGTAAACAATTAAAAAAAAAAAAAACACAATCATTTTTTTTTAATTTTAATTAAAATTTCTGATGATGAAAAACTATTTAGTGAATGTGGATGAAGTACCGGGGAAAATTCTGGTCCATGATATGGAGAACCTGTATGCATCAAAATTCAACTTTGCCATGAGATCCACATCTTCCTGAAACAACAGACAAAACATTTTGAATATATATTCAGATTCAAATCCAATGTGAATGAGACCAGGCCAGCATCAATTAACACCTCAATTAAGCTACTTTTGAACTTGAATTTAACTTAAAAAAATGCTTCATTCTTTTAAAATATTAAATCCCAACAAGATTTAAGATTCTACTTCTCCTTCGGTTTTCAATCTCTTTTAAACCAATATAGTAAAACTTTACATTTTTTAGTTTTGTTACAGGATTAAATGTCTATCCAATATTTCTTTTTATGTGCTTTTTTAAATTATCAGAAATTGAAATGTGATAAGTGAAAACAAACCAGGTTTTAGCACTTTATCCAAAAATCAAAAATCATAGAGCAGCTGCCCACTTTTCTTTTATGCGTTTGATTTCTTACAAAGTTTAATAATCAATGTATCTAACCAATGAACCAACTTTACTTGTATCTAATCCAGATGTATATATAAGATGGCAAATTAACAAATTCCCTTTACAATTGCTTACGTTAATCAACTAATTATAATTTTCCACCTAGCATCCAAGCATTTGGTTTTTATTGGTCGGTGCAGGACTGAAATCTTCCCTTCCTCAAGTTTAAAAAAAAAAAATACTACTGTAAATCATTTACCGCAATACATGGGCTGGTGAGTTAGGTAGGTAAAAAAAATTAATTTCTGATCCAGTTTACCTTGTAGCGATGATACTGGTCCACGGTCACATCAGCGTTGCCATTCTTGGCAACAATCCCTGGTTTAAATAAAATAAATAAATAAATATTTATAAAATAACTTAGGCAACACAGTAACTTTTTTTTTTTTTAACTTTTCACCGCGTTAACGTCAGTAACTAACATTACCGGGAGTTTTAATGAAGACGTCCCAGATGCTGGGGCCACGACCATCACCGTGAGTCATGCCTTCAACTTGAAAAGCCGATGCCGCTGTTCCGAATACAAATCCCTTCGGAAACGACTCTCTACTCAGACCTCCTGTATCAAACTTCACCGTCTCCGGCTGCGTTTGCGACGGTTCATTGGCCTCTGCCGCTGAGTCTGCTACGCGGTGTATGCAAAAGATGAGGCCGACCCACAAAACCAAGAAACGCATTTGGACTCTCATTTTCTAAAGCTACCCTGGAAGAAGAGAGAGAGAAAGAAGACAAGTGAAGAGTGCAGAGTACTGAGGAGTGTAAGGAGGAGTCACGTTTACTTATAGATAAAGACAAGGTATGAAAAAATGAGATTACCACTACAAGTTATCTTCAATGCTATTTTTTTTAATGTAATTAAAAATCTACACAATAATTACGTGACTGGTTGAAAATATATTTTGAAAAAATAAATAAATTGTGTTTTAAAAAATTAACTATAAAAATATGTATTTTTCAAGTGAATAGGTTTTTAAAAAAGCTGAGTAAAGAATAGATAATTTTTTAAGTGAGGATTCTTTAAAAAAATTGGTGATTTTTTTTAATAAATAGGTATTTTTTATAAAATATTGATAGATATAATTATTTTTATTTATTTTTTAAATTTTATTATTTTTAATAAGGTTAATTGAGTGGATATGTCCCGCCACTAAATTCAATCAATAACTTTAATAATAATATTGAAATATGCCAAAAGTGGATCATGGAGCAAGCTGGCTTTTTGTCGTTGGTGATGG
>JBBYHM010000027.1:3692195-3715877 GCA_038381775.1 Adansonia rubrostipa
TTTTTTTTTAATATTTTCTGTTAGAAATGCCAACATTGTTTGCGCTTTTAAGCTAAAGGCGCTAAAACGCTTGGCACCTTCAGCTTAAAGGCACCAAGGGTTTTGGAGCCTTTAACCTAGGAACTTTTTTTTTTTTGACTTATTTTTCTTATTTTTTATCTACTAAATGTATCTTATTATTAAAAAAATGTAAAAATTATTCAGTAAATATTAATAAATTTATAATAAAAATATAAAATTAAGTAAAATTTTAACTAAGTATATATATCTATTTATTTTTACTAAATAATAAATTACTAAACATGTTCGGTGTTAATTGCTTCGTGCTGAGTTGTTGGAGAGATTTAGAAGGCTTTGTTACCAACCAATTTTTTTCCTCCTTCAATATGTTTATGAATTAACATTTTAAAATTATTATATATAGTTTTTAATTTTTAAAATATATATTAAATTAATAAATTTATTAAAAATAATAAACATAGAAATTTAATATATATTATTTAAAAATTTTATAAAAATACTTGTTAACATATTTAATATCATTATTTTTTAAAATATATATTAAATTAAATATATTATAGTTTCTTAATCCTCCTACGAACCAAAATAACTTCCCAACTAATATATCAAAAACGAAATCTTAAATTTATCCACTTTACTAAAAAACAAAAATAAAGTTATTTCATAAATAAATTAAAGACTTCTACGTCTCTCCAACAACTATCGTACAGCAATTAGTACCTAAAATGTTTAATTTATTATTTTGTAAAAATAAATAGATATATATTTTGTAAAAAATTTTTACATAATTTTAGATTTTTATTAAAATTTTTTAGTATTTACTGAATTATTTAAATTTTTTTAGTAATACATTTATTGAATAAAAAATACAAAATATAAGTTGAAAAAAAGTGCCTAGGTTGGAGGCTCTAGAATGTTAATAAAGGTGGCTATTGGGTTGGTTCATATCAAGTTTTCTCAAATTCGAGCTTATTCGGATTCAAGTTCTTTTAGGTTAGGGCCTATTCGGGTTTAAGCTTATTTAGGTTCAAGCCTATTCAAGTTCGAGCCTTTTTAGGTTTGGGCTTTTTCGAGTTTGGATGCAGTTTGAGTTTATTTTACGTCATTTTTATTTTATATTAATTGCAATCATTTTTACTTAATTTAATATTTTAAAAAGTAAATTATTAAATTATTATTTTTAAGTAAATTTTTGTTACAATATGATATTTTTAATATATATATTTATTTATTTATCAAAATTTGTATTTATATATAAAATTAATTTTTAAATAATTTATTATTACAATATTATATATTGCAAATTAATCATATTGATTTTTAAAATAATTGACACATTTTGTGTATTCATGTCGTATTTTAATTACTTTTCAATTGTGTTTGCATTATATAATAATGTTGCTTTTGAAATTTTCAATTTTATGTCACATGTCACCACTTATCGTATTCGTATTTGTATTAATTTTTATTTTATAGTCGTATTAAAGTTATTATATATTTATGTAAATTTTGACATGTTAGTAATTCATTTATGTAAATTTTAACACGTTTACATACTCGAGTCACGTTATATAATTATATTTATATTATAATATATTAAGATATAGAAAATTGAATTTTTTTAAGAATTATGTATAAAATATTTCTCTCACAACAATATACAAATAAAATAATATATAAAATAATTAACAATAACTTCTTAATAGTATTATTATATTCTTTGTAATATTTTTTTTATAAAATATCAAAACAAAACATCCCGAGCACAAAATTGTCTTTTATCTATCTTATTAGCAATATATTTTATTCTTTACAACAACTGTTACTATTAGTTTTGCAATCATAAAGAGTTAATAAAAGTTTCATCTATAATAATATTTGTTTTGATATAAATTTGTAAGTTTAATTTTTTGAAAATTGAGGGTGATACTTATAAACGACAAATAAATTAAGTTTTTTATGAATTGTTCAAGATTCATATTTTTCTTTGGTCATGTAATGTTCTTATATTATACTTTTTTCTCTTTACCATTAAAGTATTATTGAATGTAGTTTTTTAAAATGCTTTTTGCCCTTACTTTAACTTTTTTTTACACATGGTTAGGTACAGATGCTGCTTAATAATATATACTTATTTTAAGTTTTTTATTTTTATTTTTATTATATTACCTTTATATTCTCTTTTATTATGCTGTTAGTAGAGGTGTCCATGGGTCAGGATGAGTCACGACCAACAAAATTTTGAATTTTAAGCCCAAGCCGAATTGGGCTAGCCTGACCCACCCATTTGGGCCCAAATCACTGTTTTAATTATATTAATATTTATATATTTTATAATTAAATTTAAATAAAAATATATTATTTTATTTAAAAAATAATGTTTTGGATGAGTCTACTTGAAACTTAAAATCTAAACCCGAGCCTAGGCCTATAGATAGGTCCAGTTGTTAGTTTAAGTCTAATATATGATTATTTTTTTCAGTTTTGATATGTTATTTTTTATTATGGCTTCCATTTTTTTGATTTACGTTATTATTTTATTATACTATTATCATACTCTAAATATCATTACTTGAAATAACAATAATACAATAAAAATAATTTTTAAAGAAGTATTTCACTATTAAAATACATAAACTCTCAATATTCAATGAGTTTAACTAATTGAAATAAAGAAAATGTAATAAATGAATGATATACCCATTGACAATGTTTTCAAAGCTCATGATATGATTTACTTTTGGATAAATATTTTCAAGAAAGATTTTCATCCTTTTTGGCCGAATCATTCTCCCCTGTAAATAAGGGAGAATTTTATAGGGGAGAATGTTTTTCATTTCTTTCTCTTAGTTTTTAGCCATAAAAAAAAAGGAAAAAGGAAATTGATTTATTTCAAAGCTTTCAAGGTAGTTTTTTTCTTGAAAATTCATGTGGTTCATTTCATCTTCTATTTTGTTCATTTTATTTTCATCTCTTTCAACTCTTGATGGTAGTTCCAAGATCCTTACTTATTAACGGGATAAAGCTTAAGCTATGGTATATTTCATGCTTTAAAAGCTAAGCTTGGAATCATGACCATCCCTTTTGTTTTTGTTTAAATTTTATTAAAATCATATTTTCTAAGTTAAAATGCTTTAAATCATGTTGTGCTAAAGTAAATTCCAGTGTTGATGGATTTCATGGCTCATGCATGGTTGTATTTAGCATTTTTTTTCTCTTTGCATCTAGTTTATGATTTTTCCTTTGAGAATTGCTGTTGTGTTTTGAGCTTGGTAGTGTTCTAAGATGGCATTAAGATGCATTTAGGTGTAGTTCATGAAAAGTGAATTTTTAGGGGTTATTTTGTAAATAGTTGAATCTTTGAAGGTTAAAATATTTTTTCCTTTAATTTTTAAGCCATATAAGGGTTGTTTTGGTTCATGGCAGCACTTTATGGGGGCTCTTTCATAGTTTTTCCAATTTTTTTCAAATTTATTTAAGAGTATCCTCAACTAAGCCAAAGTCTATGGAGGGTCAAAGTGTAATTCACATTTTTTAGGCCATTTAGAGGGTTTTTTAGCAGGGTGAAACCCATAGGGACTATTTTATAATTTTTAAATTGTTTCAAACTTATCTAGGGGCATTTACAAGCATATGTCAAATGAGTAGTGGCCAAAAAAATAAAAATTTTCAATTTTTTTGGCATTTAAAGGCCACTTGGTAATTTTAGAAAGTAAAGAGGCCTATTTGCAAAATTGAGAAAAGTTAATTCTAGGCCTAAAGTGCTTGGCCTAATGTTATAGGGCTTAATAGAAGTATTTTCTATGCATTTTGATTTTATTTAATAGCTATTTCTTGTATTTTAAATCATGTAGAGGCCGAATTGCAAATTTAGGAAGTCTTGTATTTTAGGACTAATTAGGTTATTTCTCACATTAAGTTATGCAATTAGGGTATTTTGAACATTTTAGAAGTAATTTTAGTATTTTTCCACCACTTAGGGGTTGAAATGTAATTTTGAGAAATTTAAGGACCTATTAGTAATTTTTGCATTTTTGATCATCTTTGACATCAAATTACCCATTAAGGTATAATTGTCATTTCATATCATTTTTGAGTCCTTTAGGGTTATTGAGATGCTTTCATGACATAAGTAGTTCCTAGGGATATTTTAGTAATTTATCATAAAACTGAGTCTTTTATGACCACTGGGATACTTTTATGTCGAAGGTGCATAATAAAGATAGGTTCATCCTTAATGAAATTATCCAGTCGTTTAGGTTACCGGGATACTTTTATGTCAAAAGTAAACCATATGGATATTTTAGTAATTTAAATAAGAACCAAGTCTTGTCTAATTACTAGGATGCTTTCATGTCGAAGGTGCACAGTAGGAATAGTTTCATCCTTTTATGAAGTTATCAAGTCCTTTAGGGTTACCGAGATACTTTCACGTCGAAGGTATATCTTAGGGACATTTTAATAATATTACCTAAGAATGAGTCCTTTACTCACCGGGATATTTTCATTTCGAAGGTGCACTTTAGGACATTTTGGTCTCTTCGATCAAAGCCGAGTCCTTAGAGTCTAGTTTTGTACTTTTTGTTGAAACTGGGTCTTAGGACAAATTTTTATTATTTCTTATAAATTTGGAAGTTTTAAAATTAAGGAAATGTCTCAAACTTAAAGTAGTATGCAGAATCTCCCCTAGCATATGGACGAGGTTTCATGGATTATTTTAATAATGAGATATCCTTTTAAAAACAAGAAAATCAAGATTTTTTGAATTTTGTAAAAATAAAACCTCTTTTATTCATCCAACCTTCGATGGTGTGTGAAAGATATTTTTATTTTTTAAAACCTTTTGTATTCATTTGGTTTTTCAATGGGTGCAAAAGATAAAATGATAAAATCTTTTGTGTTCCTTTGATCCTCCGGTGGAATATGAAAGATTTTCAAAAATATTGAAAATCTGCTTTTCTTAAATGGAATAATAAATTTGTTTCATAAAATTTTATTTTAATATATGGGAATTATAATTAAATACCAGATGTTGGAATCGAATAAAAAATCAAAATTTGTATTAACATGTAATTAATAAGGTACCAATTTTTCAGTGTCATGAGAGGGATTGTTTCTTACTCGTGATTGTAATCTACTCACGAACCTTTTCACATGATCTTCAGTATTAGCATAGACCTCGGAGTTTGTTTTCTAGGATTTCATAATCCTTGAAATATGGACTCCAGTAGGTGACCAATCTCATCTAGTCAAAATAGATTGGGGGCGGTTCTAAGAAAAATAAATCGTCATTTCATAATGACTTTTTAGGTTTAAATCGAGAGAGCGATTCATCTTGACTACTCAATCTCCAAACACAAAAAATAAAAAACGGTAATGACATGGCCCCTAAAAATGAAAAAAATAATGATATATAGATATATAGGAACGAGTGGTATACTCGCTTTTTAAGTCTTGTTAGTTAAGAGTTGTATCCGGGCCATACTGCGACGGTCGTAAACTTGAAATGTGATCTTATCCATGAATTTAGGTTTATGTGCATTAGATATTTGTATGCCTTCTCATCTTTAGTTTCTTAAAATCTCTTCAAGGTATAATTAAATGCACTTTCAATTGTCATAGTTGCCGTTTGCTAGAGCATGTCTTTGTAATGCTTGCCTTACCATTGCTTTTTGAAGTTCTCGTACAATTTCTTTATGCCAAATCTATGCTTAGTATCTAGCAATAACTTTTCAAATGTCTGAACTAACCCTTTCATGCTTGAAACAAAAAAGATCCGGATTATCATGTTCCATTGAGTGGCGTTATGTGTATAAAAAAAAAGGTATTATGTGTTAATGAAAGGAAATAACATGATATTATGCATCAAATAAAGGTAATCATTTACCTTCTACATGTCTAACATAAAGACAAGATCCTTATGATCAACCCTATGTATCTTATCAAATAGTTCGCACAGAAACAACCTCTAACTATCTTTTTTTTTTCTGCCTCAAAAATTGCAGTAGTAATTGGAAACATGTTCTCGCTTCTATCTCGCCTAATTGCATTGAGAAAATGTCCTCTGAAATGGATTTTCGAAAAAAAAAACATTGACATCATTATTGATCTACAACCTGCAATAAATCCTACTTTCATTGGTTGAAAATTAATAAATATTCACTGAAATCTAGGTTATTTTACAATGCCATTAATCATTGCAAGGGGTTGTGCTTCATAACTCAACTTCATCATAGTGCTTGGATAGTGCAAATGAATCGCTCGAAAATTTTTCTTGTAATCTCTAAGTTGTTAAGGTATACTCTTAAACTAATTAGATTGGGACATGGGATGTACCATTAATTAATTGCAAACATGTCTCTAATTCTAGTGTTACAAGGTTTTTCTTCATGTTAGTGCCATGATGAACAATCATGAACACATTAATTAGATGATGCCTCATTAATTAGATGATGCCTATGGAACTTAAAAGGCTTTACAAAGAAATTGCTAAGTGTTATAATTATGGGATCTTTATGCATCAAAGCCAATTTGCTAAAAATGTCCATGGTCATTATATTGTTAAGATAGGGCATAGAAAATGCTCAAGGACCATTGCATGTTAAACCTTTTTACTTATGAAATAAGTAGCCTTTCTCATAGGTTGAAGTATAAGGGATACTTGGGGTAACATATGGGTGCTTGTTTAGGGAAACAAGTTCACTGAACATGGTCTGTTTGAAAACTCTATTTGGTATTAGTCATTTAAGTGTCTATGAAAATCTTCTCATTTTCCAACTATGTAAATAGTACTTAACTTATCGTATTAGATCATCTTGTATAGGAAGTGTCATGCTTTGATTTCATCGCGAACAGGTCTACAAGGATGGATGCCTATGATAGGGTGATTTTGGGTATGAAAAAATTATACAAGGGTGAATCTGTGATCTTGAGAGGATCCATCACTTCTAGTGGCTTATGGAGATATATCTTAATTATTATTAATTATGGTTAATAAAGTTAAATTATTTGGTCAAAGCAGAATAAGTTTGTGAGAAATTCTTTTTCATTAACTTATATTATTAACCATAAGTTTTAAAAACTAATATTGGTTAAAGCATAGGTAGACACTGCATTATGCTTTTGCTTAATGTTGGATATTTGATGGAAAGACCGAATTACACTAATAGGCTGGTCACTAAAAGGTTCTGATAAAGTCACATTGACTTTTAGCATTTGGGTAATCATAACAGGTTGTTGATCTTACTCATGATCTATTCCCACTTAGGATCTATGTCTGTAAATCATAGTGTATGTGTGTAAAACCATAACGTATAATTGGGAACCTAATAGGTCACACATGATAAGGTGCAATTATTGGATTAAATTCATGATTGAATTAAGTTTGACTTAGTTAAATAAAAGGTTAAAATTTATATCAAGAACTAAATTGAATAGTTCAATTTTAGTTATTGGTTGGAATATAAAATTATATTTGTGAAATCTAAATTTTTAGTTTCTTGTTATTACATGGTAGATAAGATGGTCTTATTTGGATAACACCTAACTTAGGACAAACCATGTCTTTGGTGGATAATCTTGTCCTCGTGAAAGAGTTTCACCCTAGATTAAAAGTTAACTATGAATCAAACCACTCTATTTTTTAGCTAATTGAAATTCTTTTGATTATCTTAATTTCGTAATTATGTGATAATTATAGAATAAGATAATTAAATAGGATTTTTACAAGCTTAATTAAGAGATTAATCAATGAATTAAATCTCTTATACAAAGCTTGTCTTGGTTGACTATGACTTAACCTCTAAAGCTCAATTTTAAACCAAACCAAGCTACTTGGATATCACCTTGATCAATTCCTGCCTAGCCATACGATGTGTATAGTTCGGCCATGTGATATTGGTTATGTAAGAATTAAACTCTTGATTTACTTAAGGTCAAAGTGTTTAATCTAAGTAAGAGTTTAATTGCAATTCAACCTTTCCTTTATTATGACAAAGGTGATTGGCTATTGATATAGTGATAGAAGAAAAACCAGTTTTTTCTAAAACATAATATCATAAGGTAAGTTAAAAGAGAGAAGTGGAAATTAAGGTAACTCTTCAACTTTATAAGAGCTAGCCACTAATCACAATAGTTCCTATCAAAGGATTGCCACCATTTCTTCCTCTTGTTTCTTGGTTTTCCTTTATCGGTTTAACCCGTAAGTGAGAAAATCAAGTTTAACCTTTTGGTTTAGGTTCAAAATCCTTCTAACTAGCATTAGAGAACACCAGACCTTGAAAAGGTTCTAATGATCATTTGTATGGACAACTGTTGGAGGCATGATGCTTGGACTGCTTATGATCTTAGGAAATCTTTTAGAGAGCCTTACTGTTAACTTATCTGCATCTACAAAACTTGCAAAAACTCTAGATTACGAGGTCTTAGAGTTAGGTATTCCTTAATCAGTTGAGTGTTTCATTTACAATGTTGATTTATATTTTTGCTACATGTAAATTGCCTCTTACAAGATCCATAGAGATGTCTGGTTATTTCTCTGCTTTTATTTTTGTTTTATTTTGATTTTTAAAATCCAATATATCTAGAGGCTAGACATAACCTTGTGATGCTTTACCGATATGTATATAATCTTTATTATGGACCACCTTGCTTTATATAGTTGTTATATACCGACCTCAAATCTAAGACTTCTTAAAACTCGAGTCTTCAACCTAATGATTGACTCCTTTGGATTGGCCTTAAACTCTTCCATTTACCTTCAATTGATAATGATATTTTGATTCTCTAGGACATTAATGCTTAAGGTTCCACGTTTTAATCTGAAATGAGCTCTCTCATTTGGCAACAGAGGCATTTACCATAAAAGGACAATTCTCATACACTTTACATACCACTTTAAACTTATCCTACTTATTTTTCACAAACTGATAGTCAACGCCTCTAGTTATTGACTATTCTTTCAAAGCCCTTCTGAAGTTATCAATATTTGCCAACCTCATAGCAATCGCCAATTCAAACTTAAATTTACTTTCCAAATTAAAATCTGGGTACTTTTTATTATTTCTTTGCTCTTCATAATCACTTCCATCTAGTGACTCTAACTCATCAATAATGGCAGGCTCCATAAACTCTTTTATATCTTCCTCGGTTAGGACTGGCATTCTTACATCAGGTTGCTTGTCACGAAAGCCTCTCTTATGCACCTCAGTGGCAGTAGCTTCTTCATGCACTTCAACAATAGCAACATGCTTATGCCTATCTTCAGTGGCAGTTTCCTCATGCATATCTTTAGCGTCACTTTCCTCTTGCTTATCTTTAGCAACAGTTTCCTTGTGCTTATCTTAAGTGAAAGCTTCCTCATACCTTTCTATTTTTATTTGACACAAAAACTAAATAGAAAAATGTATGGAGCAGATAGTAAAACTGAGGATTTTGGTTTTTGGAAGCACACTTAATTCATTCACTTCATTGCTCAATATATAGAGCTGATACATAAAAATAAAATAGAAAAATCTGCAAATATCAAGGCATATTCTAACTGACTCCAAAATTAAGTCATAAAACAAAAGTTCCTAAGGACTTGGTATATTTACTAATTATTCAGTTGCAATTCTAAGGCATATCTGCAACACTCCTCATTGCCTTAGTAATTACAGAGGCCTAATTTGTTTCTTAAGCTTCAAATCTAGCTTTTTGAAGAGCCTTGGTTAACACATCTGTAATTTGATCTTCAGATTTGCAATAGACTAGTTTAATCTCACCAGCCTTTTGTTCTTCTTTCAAGTGATACAACTTGATCTTGAAATGCTTTATTTTCCTATGGAAAATAGGATCATTTGAAATTGCGATTATAGCTTGGTTATATACATGAATCTCTATTGGCTCAGTTTGCTTCATGTGTAAATCTACAAGTAATTTTTTCCATATTGCTTGGTTTATAGTAGCATTTGTAGTAACATACTTGTCTCTTCTATACTTTGAGCAATCACATCTTGCTTCTTTGAGCTCCAAGAAAAGATTCCTAATCCAAAAGTAAAACAAAACCTGTTGTGCTTCTTATGTCATCAAAAGAACCTACCCAGTCACTGTCAAAATAACCATGAAGCTGAAAAACTTAACTGCAAGAATACTTAATGCCAAAATTTATTGTGCCCTAGATATATCTTATAATCCATTTCGCAGTTTGAAAATGAATTTTATTGGAAGAATGCATAAATCTTAAGAGCAAGCACACTGGAAACATGATGTCTAGTCTAGTGGCTGTGAGATACATCAAGCAACCAATTAGACTATTGTATTGACTTTTATTGACTTTTTAGCTCCATCTTCTTTGCTGAATTTCTTTTTTAGATTCATTGGTGTGTTGGTGCTTTTGCAATTTTTCATCTGAAACTTCTTGAGTATCTCTTTTGCATACTTCTATCGGTTGATAAAAACTCCATTATGGTCTTGCTTCACCTCCATGCCTAAAAAATAGGTCATCAAACCAAGGTCTATCATCTCAAACGCTTCAAGCATTTTAGCTTTGAACTCTTTCACTAGTATCTCATTGCTTCCTGTTATAAGAAGATCATCAACATAAATAGAAACTATAATCGAGTTAGCATATTTTCCTTTCACATATAATGTAGTGTCACTTGGACTTTTAACAAATCCAAAACTCTGAAGATATTCATCAATCCTATTGTACCAGGCTCTAGGAGCCTGTTTGAAGCCATATAAGTCCTTTTTCAACAAATAAACCTTTTCCTCATGTCCGCTAACTTAGAATCCCTCAGGTTGCTCTACATTAATCTCTTCTTGAAGATGACCATTTAAAAAAAAGAAGATTTTACATCAACTGGTATGTCCTCCACCCTTTTTGTGTAGCCAAAGCAAGTAACATCCCGATTGTATCCAAGCATGGTACTAGAGCAAACGTTTTTGAAAAATCCAATCCAAGCACTTTACTATACCCTTCACGACTAATCTGGCTTTACATTTGTTTACAGAACCATCTACATTAATTTTGGTTGTACAAACCCATTTGACTCCAATGACGTTTCTATGTTGAGGCTTGTCCACCAACTCTCAAGTATCATTCTTCTCAATCATCTGAGGCTCTTATTTCATTGCTTCAATCCACATATCATCCTTCTTAGCCTCTTTATATTTTGCAGGCTTAAAGACAACAATATTGGTTCTTTCATAAACATCAGTTAAGGACCTTGTACCTCTAACTGGGACATCATAAATGTTGTCATCAAAGTATTGTGGAATTTCTGGTAGCTGTTTCTGTATTATCTCCTCCCAATTCCATTGTCTATCTTCCATGAACTTGACATCTTTGCTTACAATAACTTTTCTCTTTCGTGGTTGAAAAATTCTGTAAGCCTTAGAAGAGCTGCTATATCTAATGAAAACTCTCGGTTTTGCCTTCTTATCAAGCTTGTCCCTTTTTATCTGCGGCACATAAGAAAAACAGAGACAACAAAAAGTTTTTAGATTTTGAAAATCTGGTTCATAGCCAAACTAACTTCAAATGGAGTTTTCTCTTGCTAGGCTCTTATTGGGCAGCCTATTTATCAAGAAAACCACAGTATTTGTAGCCTCTGCCCATAGCTTCTTTGGTAACTCCTTTTCATGTAACATACATCTCGTCATCTCCATAATACTTTGATTTTTTTCTCTCACTTACTCCATTCTGTTGTGGAGTATAAGGTGTTGTAAGCTGGTGCTCAATATCGGCTTCTTCATAAAAATTGTCAAAAGTGGCATTTGTATATTCTTTCCCATTATCCGATCTTATTGTGAGTAGCCTGCAGCCATTTTGATTCTCCACTCATGCTTTATATTTCCAAAATACATTAGCAACCTCAAATTTGAATTTGAGGAATTAAATCCAGCAAAATCTGCTATAATCATCAATAAATGCAACATAGTATCTGTTACCATTTAAAGATGATGTTTTCTAAGGTTCTTTAATATCTGTGTGTGCAAGTTGCAGCTTGTGTGTTGCTCTCCATACTGTTTGAAGGAAAGGCCTTCTAACTTGCTTGCCATATTGACAAGCCACACAATTAACTAGCTCTTCTTCCAGCAACGGCACACCTTTCACCAAATTATGTTTCTGCATATGCAAAAGTCCAGCATGATGGAAGTGCCCAAGTCATTTATGCCATAGTTCTGCATTGCTTATAGCACTTGAAAAAGCTATTTGCTCTTCCTCCATTAGATTCAGAGTAAAACTTTTTGCTTTCATTCTCACTTCAAATACATCTTTGCCTTTTCAATCTTTGATCAAGCACCATTATCTTCAAATATGACTTTGAAACCTTTTTCAACCAACTACGCAACACTAAACAAATTTCGATCAATGTCCGGCACATACAAAACATTAGTAATGTGCTTCAAACCTGTTAAACTTTTAATAACCACAGTTCCTTTGCCTTTTACTGAAACAAAATCACAATTTCCAACTTTTACTTTGGAAATTATAGTTTTATCAAACTCTTAAAAGAGATTTGGGTCATTTGTCATATGGTTTGTGCAACCATTGTCTATCAGCCAAGAATTGCTGGAGCTATTTCTTATAGCGAAATAGGTTGCGACAAAAAGCTGCTCCTCTTCATGTTGCTCAGTAGATGTTTTTGCCTCTTGTTATTGTTATGACTTGCAAATCCACTCCATGTGCCCAATATTGCCACATTTTCTAAACTCGACATCAGGTCTCCACCAACACTTCTTCGGCAGGTGATTTGTTTTTTGGTAATGCGGGCATGGTAGATACATCTCATTTCTATTGTTGTCGCTAATCTTGCTGCTCTTCCTCTTGTCATTGTTTTTCTTGTCTTTACCTCCTCCTGGATTTGCTAGCTTTGCTTTGAAAGCACCCTCCACAGTTTCTTTTTTTCTCATCATTCTCCTTTGCTCTTGGGCCTGCAATGCATTCACTAACTCTGCCAAGGATATGCTTGAAAAATCCTTGGATTCTTTTAATAAAGAAATTTTGTACTCATATTTTTCTGGCAAAGTCACAAGAATTTTCTGCACAATTTGTTCATTAGAAAAATCCTTACCCAACAGTCTCGCCTTGTTTACTATGCTCAGCAATTTGTCAGAGTAGTTTTTGATAGTTTCTGTCTCCTTTATTTTCAGCATTTCAAACTCCCTGACCAAATTGAGCACTTGCATATTCTTTGTTCTTTCATTGCTATGGTATTCCCTCTTGAGGTAGTCCCAAATAGACTTAGCTGACTCCAAATTCATGATCCTTGTAAATATGTTTTTTGAGATAGTAGAGAACAGACATGCTTTAGCTTTGGATTTCTTTGTCTTTCTTTCTTTGTGAGTCTTTAGTTGTGTCATAGTTGGATTTGTAGGCAACAGCGGAACGTCGTAGTCCTCTTCTACAGCTTCCCAAAAATCCAATGCTTCAAGATGGGTTATCATTCTAATAACCCAAGCTTGATAGTTATCATCATAAAAAATTAATGGCGGGGCAACAATAGAGAATGATGTTTCAGCTTCCATATTCAAGGGTTTTTGTATTCCTAGGTCTGGGTTTTTATGTTTTTTTGGGTTTGTTTTTAATCACAGATCCCTCAAGATGCAGGGCTCGGATACCAAGTTGTTGTTATTTGACACAAAAAATAAATAGAAAAATGCATGGAACAGACAGTAAAATTGAGGATTTTGGTTTTTGGAAGCACACTCAATTCATTCACTTACACTGCTCAGTATATAGAGCTGATACATAACAATAAAATAGAAAAATCTACAAATAGCAAGGCATATTCTAGCTGACTCCTAAATTTAAGTCATAAAACAAAAGTTCCTAAAGACATGGTCGATTTACTAATTATTCAATTGCAAATCAATTATTTAGTTGCAATTCTAAGGCATGTCTCCAACACTCTTTGCAAATGTAGCTCCAACATTTTCCTACTTATATTCTACAAGCAATTGCCTTCAAGACAGCTTACAACAATAGCATACCAGATCAAAAGCTCTATTTGCCCTTCTTATAAATCTATCATCATTTTAACATTTTTATCACTCTCAAGAGACACTAGAGCATTATGGAAGTCATAATCTGCTCTACAAAAATACATTTTAGGTGGATAAGCTACTTCATGCGGATATGTATCACATAACTTAAGTAGTGTGAAGTAGAAGTAGTTCATGTGAAAATCCTTCAATGGGGCTATATTTGTGTCCCCATCATCCCTATGGTATGATGTGTTATCTTCTCTGAAGCCAAGGTAACCCTTATAGTCAATTGTGTACATTTCAATGTTGACGTTTTCTGTAAAATACCTACTGATAATGCATTCAACTTTAAAAAAAGAGTAACATATTTTCAACTACAAAGGGATTTTCTGTAACTAGCAAAAGCCTAATTATCATCACACAACCACCAACATGGAATTTGTCCTATTCTTGACGAGATATATGTGGCCATATTTTGTATGGCCATACAAGACATAATTTTTTTGAGTCACCCTTCATAAAGTTATTAAACAAGACAAGGGAACGTACCTTCCAAAAAAATTCAACTTTTTCATTGTGCAGTTGGACCACCACTCTCCCACAATGCTTCTGAGAGTCTTTTCCTTGTAAATTTTGAGTGGAAATTTTTTACAATATTGAAACTAAGAAACACCAAGGTTAAAAACAAATCATGTGGGACGCGCTTTTCAGAAATTCGTGGATCGTGTGGATTTTTAGCATTCTTCCAATAAATGAGAATAGAAAATTAATTAAAAGCATAAAGTGGTCCCAAATACTTGCAAAAACCTTCTTGATGTAACAATAGAGTAGATTCGGCTGAAATCTCAAGCCTTAGATCAGAAAATTGTGTATCTCTTTCGACTCTCTATCGCGTCATCAGGAAATTGCATCCAGAATAACTCAATATCGTGGGTTGAAGTTGAAAATCTATCACTTTTTCACAATTTCTAAGCCTTATTCGACCACTTTGAGCTAATTTCATCAAAGTGCAGGTGTTGGAGTTGAAATTCCATCAGCAACCCTTGGAATCCTAAAAGTGCTTTGTTTAAATTGGTAACTGTAAAACGAAAATTTCATGCAAATCTTAAAAACGGTGTTTAGCATATTTTGGATGCAATGAAGTCGTGAGAGGTAAGTAACAATTTTTAAAGCACAAAAAATTTTTGATAAAACCACAAGAGGTTTTTTACTCTACCTTTTTTAAAAATAATGTAAATAATTTAAAAAAATGTGAAATAGGATATTAATTTTAAAATATAAATGATATATATACCTATCTTATTTTATATTTTAGTTATCACAATTTTTTTGACATTTTATTTATTTTTTTTTTATTGGGTTGGCGCACATGTCTCGTAACCAAATTCATATATTATCAAGAAGAAATAGCAACTTATTCATGGAAGGTGAGAGTCTCTTTCTCTGAAGGTAGAGAGCACACCACACAAGATTACTAACGAGGTCAAACATTTAACTGCATGAAAACCTCACATTAATAATAGTTTAATAATATTATGAATGATGAAGCGAACTTGTGATTCGACTCGAACCTAAAAAAAATTAAATTTTAAATTATAACTTGACTCATGAATAAGTTTATATACAAATTCACCTTACAAAGTTCCCTAGTTAGATCTAAAATATGTACCTAAAACACTGGCTCTCCCCTTGTCCTCGATCCATAGGTTTCTTCGTCGCCTTGCCTCCAACATAGTTCGAGAGCTGGTAGGGAAGAGAATTTAAAGGAAAACCAAAACATATGTACGTAAAACAATAAAATAAAAGGGATATTAGATCGACTGATAAAGATGGTTACGTTTACGTACGTTTTTATCCACAACTGAGAAGTCAAACCTCACCTAAACCTTTTCGCATCAGTTATGTCTTTGTATCAGGCTATATTTTTTCTATTTGTTATTGCCTGTTAAGGATACTTCTTTTTTCCTGTAAGTTACAATTTGTCAGGCGTGCGTTTAGTCATATTTGAATAAAAAATAGAAAAATATAATTTCGGTGACTTCTTTTTCAAAACGGGGATGTTCGTAAAAAATTGAAGGACAGTTAATGTAAATTATCACATGATTTAACATCTTTGGGAAGCTGTCTTTGACATACTCGAGTAACAAAGGACAAAGCTCGATGAGAACCATGGAGAAGAATAAAACATGTAGCAGTCTCTCTCTCTCTCTCTCTCTCTCTCTCTCTCTCTCTCTCTATATATATATATATATATATACATGCACAAGAGTTAAAAGAATTATAACACTACCAAACAACAATAGAGATGCATTACAAATTGAAGACTTCCTTCCATACTTCTAATAAACTCAAGTGTGTATATATATATATATATATATATATGTATATATATGTGTATATATATATATATATGTATACACACACACACACACACACACACACACACACACAACACAACCACTCAGATATTCACTTTCCAATCTTCAAGTTCTCTACGTTCAATGATTTATGCAGTAACTTCCTTTTGTTTCAAACTCTGCAGGTCTGCCATTACTAATCATACAATACAATTTGGTTCCACACCTTACGCCATAGTTTAACATGCTCACAATGTTTACAAATTTGGTACCAAAGCTGATTACGCCATCATTTAAATAAAAACATGTGAGAACCATCTTGTTGGCATGAGAAAACGATCCAACTCCGAACGGCAAAATATCCTCGAGTCTTGGCCCTCAATCAAAAACTTGCTTATATATAACACAAAGACAATAGAAAGGCTGGTATGCCACTCACAAAATCACCCAACTCACAGTTTGCACACCTGATTCTGACAAAGAAAAAGCAAAGCCAGTAAAATGCAGCACATTCACCAAACTTCAAATTCTGACCAAGACATCTCTTTGTTAGCCTTCATCATTGAGGGGCCAATTTCCACACTCGAACGCAAGCATCCTCACCAGAGCTCACCACGCTGTATTCATCAGTAAAGGCTAATCCATAAACTCCGCCTAAGTGAGCTCCCTTTACAGTCATACGGCTAGATGCTGGCTTGTCAACCTCATAAATTATTACACAGGTGTCAAGTGATCCAGTAGCAACCATGCTGCTATTGGGAGACCAAGCAAGACAGTTTATACGGGCAGTGTGGTACAACATGTTTTTAAGCTTCACCTGCAGCAGAGCATTTGATAGAAACAAGTCAATAAATTGTGTTCTTGGGCTCCAACATGGAACACAGCATTTCAAGAGTATGATAACTAGATTATGTAGTCCAACATTAACGTAAACCACAATGACATTGCATAATATCATTGCAATCAGCTACAAAACATGCATTATCCAAACAACGAGAAAATAAACTAGCTTTCCAAAATGGACTGAAATAACATGTGATGAAACATATATTTTCCACTGTTGCATGTCAGTTCCACTGCTACTAGGCTTAATACAGAAATCAAATGGTCCAAAATTTTCCACACAAACCAAAAGAAAATTAACGCCCTGATGAGATTTTTTTTGTCTGGGCCAAAGTTTATTCTATATCAACGATCAATCAATACCTTTTCCCCACAAAATATATGGGAACGACATCACAAGATTCAGTTAGCATATGTATTCGCAACACATTTACCCAATAATAAATGTGACCTTTCAATCTGCTCTATGTGATTGAAAAGGAAGGAAAGATAAAGGTAGAACAGAAGGCCTCGTACGCTAGAATGCAAGAAAATAACATAATGTAAAATGATCTTCATCAGCCTAATATAAAAAGACAAACTAACTAAAAAATAGGCACTGCAGCAAACTGTTTTCATGCCTCTCCATTTTTATGATTGTATAAGCATAAATATATAAGGATGAAGAGCCAGAGAAAGTAAACTGGCAACACGTTGCATATTGCCACATTTACAGCAAAAATATAAGATATTGAAACATTCAAAGGGCAAAAAAAGAATAAAAACAGTAGTGGTAATGGGAATACCTCTCGAGAGACACGATCCCAGACTATAGCTTCTCGATTTACATCACCAGATGCAAACATTGAAATATTTGGTGAGTAGTGTATGACAGTAATAGCACCCCGGTGTTTCTCAAGTACTGCATCTTCCTTAAGGGTATCACCCATGATACTATATATATGCAATTTACCATCCTGCCCGCCAATAATAGCTTCACTTCCATCAGGTGCAACTGCTGATGCTGTCACAGCAAAACCAAGGTTTATGGTTGACACCACTTTTGTATCACGGAGCATGACAACACCTGAGTCAGTTGTAATCAAAGCAAGTTCAGGAGAGAGAAGAGCAAGGCTCAAGTCCTTTGGTTGACTGCCAATATCAACTGAATCTGCATTCCCACACTGATCCCCCTGTAGAGAAATTCTCCATATCTGGAAATAGAGATAATAATGAGGTATAAGAAAAAAATAGTAGGTCCCAGTTTAACCTTTATTTAATAGTAACTAGATGAATGTGTTCATAGGTACAAGGAAAAGGGAAGAAAGAATAAAAGACTGCTATACCATTACTAGAAGCTAAAGCTGCTTTGTTTTGGATGCTAGAATCCTATACAATAAAAAGTCTATTCCAAAGCTTCAGCCACTCTATATTTAAAATAAAATATCAGTTCAATTGAAAGTAGAATGTGTTAATGTTGAATCATGCAAAATTTGGATGAATCATTGAGCAAGAATATTAAAAAACTAGATTCTTTTTCCAAGTTTAACACGTTAACTTTGTATTTTGGTACTCAAAGGTTCTATTAGGGGAACATTTTTATTTTAGCATGACTCAAGATATTTTACACAAATAATTATGACTTAAAAGTTTCCTGTTCATTTTAAACCATCTTTGCATCATAAAATGGGTCAGTCTACATTTACTTTGAAACTTCATTTTTTATCCCTAACATGCTCGTCAGATACATATTTGACAATTCAAAAATGATATTAAACAAGGATGCGACCTTCTACATATAGCGAACAAACTTATATTCATGTTAGACATGCACCCAAATCTGAGAGGGCACCTTCTGTTATTAAGTAGGATGCTGCAAAATAGACACACTGCTCTAGAAATCAAAAGATGGGTACCTTGTTGTCAAATCCAGAAGTAACAATCTCTTCTTCAGCAGCAGCAAAACATTTGATTTGATAATTCTCTTTCCTCTGTAGTTTACCACTATATCCCAAACCTTGAATCCATTTAACTATTAGCCCATCATAACTAGCAGACAGTATACATTTTGGGTCACTTTTTAGGACAGCTAATGAAGTGATATTCTTCATGTGTCCTGATAATTGAAGTGGGGCCTTTTCGAGATTACTAGCAGAGAATATACTAATTGTGCCACCTAGAGAGACAGTAACAAGATGATCATTCTGCCAGAGACATCCAACAAGCATGTCATCAACTCCACCTGACGTAGAACATGTCAATGTTTTCCTCAACTTCCCACCACCATCCTCAGATATATCCCATACTTTTGCTGTCTTGTCAGCAGACACTGTCAGAACCTGGAAAAAATAATAAACCAAAAGCTTATTAATATGAAGAAAGGTAAAGGACTTTTCTCCACACTAAAACTATAACTTCGAAACTATAGATTTATACATACCATCACTTTGGAACTAAAGATTTATACACAATAAAGTACACACAGAAAATAAGGAAAAAAGGAGGTGGTGGAAACCTTGAACTCCTTTTGTACTATAGGGTAATACTTGGAAAAAAATGATGGTAATTTAATTGCTCTAAAAACTGAAACGAGAAAAAAAGATACATGATGCATGGTGTTATAAACTTCGAAGCAAGATGCACTATAGCAGAATACCCACTCGTGAGAAATAAATTATATGCAGCATAAGTCATTATGTGCAATTTGGCAACAGCAGCCATACGCTTTATTAATACTGAGTTCCATAGCTCAGAAAATAATTTCTTTTATAAGCAGATAGAAAATGCATCAGGGAAAATAAGGACAGCTATATGTCAGACGCATAAAACATAAAGAAAAATAAGGTAAACTTGTTGTAGTGACATCAACTTGATAACATCTACATAGAATGCCAACTGACAGGAATAAATAAATTCTCACATGCTCACCTGTTTACCATCAGGACTCCAGCTGACAGCATAAATGCTGCCTTTATGTGGATCTTCAGATGACAATTCTCCAATCTTGTCCCCACTTTTTCCATCAAATATGATACCCTTTTTATCAGAGCTTACAGTTATGAATTTGTTTCCACCTGGAGAAAATCTTACACAATTTACAAAACTGGAGTGGTCTCTGCAAATATAAAATTGAAGCATTTCAGCTTATGCAAAAATAGGTGAAACAAAGAACATACCAAAGTTCAGAGAAGGATAAACTCGTCAGTGGGTCACATGAGGTTCTTTTGTTTCTCTACACAGAGGGGTTATTGGACATTCTCCAAACATGGGGTAAAAAGGGTGCTGAGCATGCATGTCTGTGAGAATATCATGTGTATGCGAGTGCGTGAGTGTGTTGCGTACTTGAGAGAGAGAGAGAGAGAGAGAGAGAGAGAGAGATTTATGTTTAATTTGCATTTAAAAAAAAAAAGCACGAATTTAATTTGCAAACCATGCTTCCATGTTTCCTTTTTTCCCCTTTTTTTTACTTGAAAATTATTTTCTAGTAAGGGTATTGAGCAAGATCCATTAAAGTTGTTCAAAATAGGTTGAAACAGTATCGCATTCTTGTCTGCTTGATCCAAACTTGTTTCTAGTTTCCAACAAAATGTAGCAGAACTACAAAGTAATAGTTCTCATCAGGACCAATCAGCAACTTGGCCGATTCTATGTTTTCCAAAAGAATACCAGCTTCACTCAAAAAACATTCTCTTTTTACATAGTTCGAAAAGTAACCAATTTTCATGAGAAACAATGTCCGCACATAAAGAGAGGCATACCAAGATTTTCGTGTTACCATTGCCAAGCTTTGGTCAATCAACTAATTAAACAAGTTGTCAATAAGACAGGGAGGGTTGCATAGGACCTAACTCCAAATTGAGTGAAGCAGACGAAAAAGATTAAACAACAAAACCCTTATGATTAACAGATCCAACAAAAATGAATCCTTATGTACATATCAATTTAGATAGCTTAAACTATTAGAGCAATCAGCAAGAATTGCACAAGTTTATCCCAAACAGAAATGCACATCCAGGAGAGGTTTGTGGTTGATTTGCTGTATTTGGCTACTGTACACTATCATTTTAGGTAAAGGTTGCAATTGTAAAAAGTAAAAACACCAATCTGTTGGAGAATACCCTATAACCAAATGGTTTGGTCAAGGTTACACTAGCAATTACGTATGCTAATCACTCATCTAGTATGTGATTAAAGACTTTCCTCCATCCTTAGTAAATAAAAGTAAAAGTTGCTAAATAATAATTAGACAAAGCCCATGGAACCTAAATAGCTTTGCAAAGGAATTAAGAAAGGTTATAATCATGAAATCATTATGCATCAAACTCATGTTACTAAAATAGTTCAAGGTCATTCTCTTGTCGAGACAAGGTATGGACAATGCTCAAAGACTGGTACATGTTAAGCATCCTACCTATGAAATAGCAACCGATCTCATAAATTGAAGTATAAGGATACTTGAGGATAGTATCTAGGTGCTTGTTATGAGGACAAATTCACTAAAGATGGCTCGCTATGAGAACTCCAATTGATATCTCATTCAAGTTTCTATGAAAAACTCCCATGTGTTAGTTGTGTAACTAATCCTTTGACTTGTGATGCAAGGTTATCTTGTATGTGAATTGTTATACTTTGATTTCATCTAAACGGGTCCCAAGAAAAATGCTTATGGTAGGGTGATTTTGGGTATGTCATGAAGCACTCAAAGGTAAATGAGTAGTTCAAAGATGATTCACCACTCCAAGTGATTTAGAGAATACATATCTTATTTGTTCCAGAATTAAGTTAATAAAGTTTTGGCCAAAATATGTTGAATTTAGGATGCTGAGAAAATTCTAGAAATCACTAAGATAAACCTAGAGCTACAAGCACTAATATGGAATGATTTCATGAGTAAATATTGCACCATACTTATGATCTTTCCAAGATATTTGGTGAAAAAACCGAATTACACTGATAGACTGATCACTGAAAAGTTAAGTCAAAATCAAAAGGACTTTTTAACATTTGAGTGGTCATGATGCCTTGTTAGATGCCGCTCATAGTCTTATATATAAGTTACTTGATTTCTATTAAAAATTAGATTGTAATTTATATTTAATTGCCAACATATTGGAAGCCTAATGCATCATACACATTAATCAAATTGCAGGTTTAAAATAGAGAGTAATTTAAAGCAAAAGAATAAGGGATTTAATTAAGGTGATTAATTAAATCAAGGGTCAAGAAAAAGATTTATTGAAATCCGATCACATAAGAGACAACTTATCCTACGGTTATAAAAACCCAATATGCTACACCTCTTAGTGAGACTGAGTTCTATTGATAAGTTGTTATCATCTTACAACCCTATCCTTCTTACCTTGTTGTTTTCTCTCTATCTTATCCACCAAAAGGTAATTGTTCTCCAAGAAAATACTAACCAAAAGAGAAAAATACACCTTTGTCACAAATCATTAAAAAAAATAAAAATGAGAAGCTCTCTTTGAGGTTTCAGCATAGAAGGAGATTGTTTTTGCTTTGCATTTTTGCCATCTAGCTAGCACAACAGTGTCTCTACTTGAAGAAGGTCATTGTTTGTGGTTGTGTATCACCATTAGAGGCCTAATGCTTGGAAGGCTTTTGGTGACTTGACAATGACTTTCTTTGTGATAAATATTTCAGGCAAGCCTTTAAGAGTTGTGATTACCATGTCATAAATACGTATGTTTCTTGAATCACTTAAATGCCTTTATCAATTATCTTAGATCACGTTAAAGTTTGTGAGTATGATCCTAGGAGGATTCAGGTATTGTTTATACAAAGATTATATTTTTGCCGCACTGATAGATGATACTAGAAGTTTGAAATATTATGTATTTTTATGTTTGAGCATGTAGCCATATCCCTTCACAATCAACAAAGTTTCCTTTTAAGTGTATACCCAAAAAAGAAAAGAAAAGAAAAAAGGTCTCATTTTAAAACCATCCATCATCAAAAGGATGTGAAAGAGATCTTATCAGACCCAAAATGTCAAGGAAACAACTTCACTATAACAAACCTGTGAGATAGCTTGAATCTAAAGGGTGGGCCTTCGTAGAAATTCACCAAAAAGTCCTCTCCACATGTCACAATGCGAAATGGTCTTGTTGGCTTAAAAGCACAACTAAGAACTCGTCTTGAATGACCATCAAACTCGCCCACATTAGTGCCTGAATCCCACCTATACAAGATAATATTCATTAGAAATTGAATGATAGTAGCATAGCATTACAAAATCTTTTTGCATGGAAAGTAAAAGTTTCTTTCTCTTCCTTGGTAATCCTTCGGGAAAAAAAAAAAAAAAAACTAAATGTCAAGGAATCACGCACTTGAGCATCCAGCTCTAACGTTAAAATTCAAAATCATTTGTTACTCGGTTTTGGGATGATCTCTTAAGTAAGTTAACCATGTTCAAATTCCTTCAAAAGCATGTGTCTCTGCGTGGAAATTGGGATCATCCATATAGTAATTATGGCTAGCACCACGTCTGACA
>JBBYHM010000027.1:3718165-3748153 GCA_038381775.1 Adansonia rubrostipa
AAAATTGCTAAGAAAACATGCAATTTTTTATTCCAAAACCTATGATTTGAGGTTATAATGCAAACTTTTAACCTTTGAACATAAAAACTTAATTGAAGAAACAAAAGTCTAAATCAAAACAATTTTAAAACCAAGTTAGAAAAGATCTTGTGTATTGGTCATATAAAGCATTCAAGTTCAAGCAATATGCAACCTTAAAGTATTTAATAACGGGATTTTTCATTCAAAACGAATAAGCACAAATTTATAAATATATTCAATATTCACCAAACTTGTTCAAACCATAAAAACATGTTCATAGAGCAAATTTCAAAATCAAACATCCAAAGCCTTACACAAGCAAGCTCATTCATATATAACATGATAGGATAAGATCAAACAAAGGTCAACATGTTTATGATTTTGATTTTTGAAACTTTAAAATTTTATTTTTGTTAATCATAAGGCTTTAAAAAATCAAAATCTTGCTAAGCACATTTTTAGTCAACTTGAACTCACTCAACATTTTTCAAATAATAGAACAAAGATTATTCAAGTGATCATTTAGCTCTAGAATCAAAAAATCAATTCTTAAAACTCATATTCCCTTGAAAATTCAACTAAAATAGACAAAATGTTAGAAAAACATTTTAAAGCTCTTTGAACCATTTAAAGAAGTTTCATATCATAAATCAAATTTGTCCAATTCAAAAATAAAAAATTTCTTTTAAGCTTTAAATATTCCTGAAAGTTGCATTAAATGTGTAAATAATTAAAATATGGTATGTTTGGCAAATTTCCAACATAAAAGCTTTTTTTTTTTTTTTTTTTGCAAAAATTATTTTTAAAGAAAATTTGAAATTTCAAAATTATTAACGGCATGTTTGGTTTGATGGCATGCCGATTCCATTCCATGTCTATTTCGTGCAAAATAATGATCCAATGGTTTGATTTACTAAATGATGAATTCGATGAAATACGTATTCCGCCTCTATTCCCTAACATTCCATAACAAGCATTTAGAGGTAAGAGATCTAAATAGCTATTCAAACCTTACGAGGAATAGAAAATTTGTTTTTCCAAAAATATCGTTCACTGGAAGTTCAAATAACAACTAATATCCCTAGTAAAATCAAAATCTAGCATCATAGTCAACACAATTTAGCCATTTCTACCACTATTAAAGAAGTTTTATAAGAGCTTAGGGTTTTGGTTTAGGGTTTTTATAGGAGGCTTTATGGTTTCACACTTATAGAGGATGAAAAAGAGATAAAGAGGAAAAACACATGAAAAGGGGAGTTTTGGATTTGTAGTCGGTGGTGAATCAAAGAACAAAAGTCGTAGGATTTAATTATAAATTTAGGCTTTTTTCACTGACTTTTAGACAAACCAATTGAGAAAACGAGAAAAGGGAAACAAGAAAAAGCTTTGGATGTGAAAAGGAGTTTGCTCGATGAAAGTGGTTGATGGAGCATGGCGACGCAATAGTAACGCCATCAAAATCTGGGTTTGGGGGATTTTTGGGTTTTTTGTATGAACATGTCAGGAGAGAGAATAAGCTGGAGAGAGAAAGATAAAGGGGAAAATGAAAAGAGAGAGAAAATAAGGATATTTATAGGGAGAGAAAAAAATTAAAAATTAAAAATTAAAAATTTAATATATTTAATTATTATATTATATGATTTATAATTTTTAATATATTCAAATTTTATTTAAAATAATATGTTATAAATAAATTTTATATATTAAAATAATATATTAATTTATATTTTAATAGATTTAATGTAATTTTAAGACATTATAAGTATATTTTTCACATAAAATATAAATATAAATATAAATATTTTTATAATATATAATATATTATATACTTTTAATATATAATATATAGTATTTAATTATTACATTATTATTTTTAAATATTTTAAATATAATATATTAAACTTTTTTAAAAAATATAATATATTAATTAATTAAATATTTTATATTTATAACTTATAATTTAATATATTTAAAAGATTAATTAATTAAGTTTATTTTTGTAAATAAAAATTTTATTTTTAACTTAAAAGCGTTTAGTACATTAGCATATTTATTTTAAAAATATTCTCGAATCTCGATAATATATTATTACTTATAGTAATAAGATGTGATAATATAAGGGGTAATTTCGTACTTACTTTACAGCCTAAACCTCTTTAGTAAATCCCTTTTTGTTTTTCCTTCAGCCCAATGCTAGATCCCTATTTATCTTTTTCCCTTTTTTCTCAAGCCGAATCCTAGATTGGATTCAATGTTTTCCTGCTTTCCCTCAGCGTAAATCTCAAATACTTTAGCCAAATTTTGGTTTCCTCAGCCAAATGTCAAACGCTAAAGGCTATTTACACACTCATTTTAGAATTTTTGCATTCCAATTATGCATTCAATTTTCTTTGCCCTAAAAGTCCTTGATCGTGAATTTCAGCCTTTAGCATCAGGTACTAATTTCTTTTTTGGGGAAATCTTCTAAACCATTAGATAGAAATGTGATTTTTGTTCTATAAATAGCGCGATGGTTTATATATTGTGTTAATATATAGATGATATCGCTATGCTGCTGTATATCATCAAAGCCTTTTAGACATTTTAGTTAAAAATGATCAACTGGTTATCGAAAAAAAAATGTCAATTAATATATTTGATGCCATAATTTAACGAATAAATGCTAGTATTATTTCCAAACAATTTATATTGATTCTTTTCTTTTTGTTTTTTAAATATATGTTCAATTAATATCTCCAAATTAATTTACTCACTTCACTCTTCAAAAAACCAAAGAATCAAAGGATTTTAGGAGCATTGTAGCCATTTAAGTGATTTGATTCTGAGACGAGTGTTGGACATAAGTTCAATTAATCCGATATTTTTGAAACATCTACATTTTTCACATATTGGCTATTTGTTTTCATCAAGAATTCAAGGAAAATTAAATGGTTATCCTTAGATTCTTGCTTACGTAAATGGTGGGTTTTGAATTTTGTTTTGGACAAAAGTTATGTGCAAACTTGCAAAATTGTTGCTTTCTACTTATTTCAATTCTTGATCCAAAGGATTCTTCTGATATTATTGAGCATGATCAATCTATAATTGCAAGCTATGTTATTTTATTCTCACTGAATAACTATTCCATGCTTGCTTTATTCCGTTTTAGCGAACCAAAAGTATTGTAAATCATTAAGCTTTGCTTGCTTCCTTTAAATATTTGCATAATTATAAGGTAATCAAGGAAGCATACATCATAATATGTCAAAGCACAAAACCATCAAAATCAAACATTTATGCATATGGTCATGCTTGAGTTCATGCTCCAATACCATCATTTAATTAATCATTGAAATATGTCATCATCAAACACCTCAAATATCAAATGTATATTCAATCAAGATACCTCATTCAAGATGCAAGATATGTATTTTGATTAGAACACTTTGCATTAAAAATATTTAAATTGGTTCTGTAAAAATCAAAAGAATCAATGAAATTCAAATATATATAAAATATGAATAGGCAACCAAAATACACAATCAATAAGCTTAAGGCTTAAAGTTTATCCATCATCTACATGTTGTGTGTCTAGAGCATCCAATTAAGTTACTTTGTTCCTCATTGCTCTAACACACCTGGAAGAGATAGTCACTTGGTTTTGGATACCCAAATTGCATTGGGTCCTTGAATGTTAGTTACCAAGTCTTTTATTCCAAACGATGAAAAAACCACACTAGAGGCTGAATCGGTTGAACCAGGTAATTCTATTATTCCAAGTTATAAAAATTTTAAAAAATAAAAATAATTAAAAAAAATTCAAAAAATTAGAAAATAAAGAAAATTAAAAAAATTTTATAAATTAAAAAAATATAAGTAACATAGAAGTTTTGAGCTTAAAAATAAAAATAATAATAAATAACCTTCAATGATATAAGAATATGGGTTAAAAATTTATTAAAAATTAAAAGCCTTGTTGGTTTTACTTTTAGGCCTTTTTTGTTAATGAAATTTAAATTTAAAAATGGGTTAAAAATAAAATTGGGTTTGGTTTAAAAAAGCCCAAAGATTAAATTAATTACAGTTCAAACAATTTTTTCTAGATTTTTTTGGTTTTTGGTCCCAGTTCTTTAATCATTTAAAGTAGGTTGCAATTTTTTTGATTTTTTATATGCTAATGAACTGCTAGACTTGTTGGTTCCTAGTTGAGCCGACTGGTGCGATCCCTTTTTTAATCATTTCTTATTCTTTTAAGAACCATTCTTGCCTAATTTTGTATTGAGTCTTTTTCTTGATATCACAAGTGTTTGAAGTATGATCATGAAAATTGCAATAATCATATTGGTAATATTCAAATAAGAAGATTTTCAAAGAAATTTTATTTTTCATTTTTCAATCAATTTTTTTCTAAAACTTCAATTCTCTTTTGATAAGCCTCAAAATTTATTTTTAATTTCTCATTTTGGCTTTTAGAATAATTTTTTTGTTTTTATCAAAAATCATTTTCAACTTTCAATTTTGAAATCATTTTTCTATATTTGAAATTCATTTCCTCAAGCTTTATTGCTAATTCATCAATGCATCTTGTAACTCATCAAATAATTAGGAATTTGAATCATAAGAGTTTGAGGTTACCTTAGGCTTATCAAGAGCCATGAAGCAAAGGTGAGGCATTTGATCACCATTGAAGTCATTATCATCGAAAGTGTTACTATCACTTAAGTGGCTATCATTACTCTCTTCTTGGACTTTTCTTTTTCCATTAAGGATAATCATGTTGACATGGTTTGGATTCTGGCATAAGTAGCACATAACTTGATCAACCTTGCTTCTTTCATATGATTTTTCCTTTTTAATCTTTATGAAATTCTTGAATCTTTTGTCAAAGATGACCATCTTTTCATCTTCATTATCTTCTTTATCATCATTTTTATCTTTTTATTGATGAATGATTTCAATGCACCTCTAACCTTCTTTGGTTGCACTTGTCCATTTTTCATCTTCATTTTGTAAATGAGGAAAGAACCAATGAGCTTATCCAAGGCAAGTGAAATGAGATCATTTAATTCCTTAATTGTGTGTATTTTAGCTTCCCAAGATTTTGGAAGGCTACTTAACAATTTCTTGACCATCTTCTTATTTGGATAAATCTTTCTTAACCCCTTTTAGTCATTAATGACATCCATAAATTGATTGTGCATTTCCTTGATGCTTTCATTTGGCTTTAGCTTTAACAATTCATATTGAAAGGTGAGTATTCTAATCTTAGATTCCTTAACTTAATATTTTCCTTTATGAGTGATTGCCAGCTCATCTTAAATTTGTTTGGCACTATCACATAGAGATACCCTATGGCACTCATTTGGTTTTAACGCATAAAAAGGACTATGCATGGCCTTGGCATTAAGTAGAGCCATATTTGTATCTCTTTCATCCTATTCTTTTTTTTCTTTGGGGACTTCCTTCTTTCCAACCATCTTTATTAGGATAAGTGGATTTTCCATGATTATCCTTCATACTTGGTAATCATGCATTTGTATAAATAACCTCATCTTTGTATTCTAATAGGTATAGTCTTCACCATTGAAGTGAGAAGCCCTCATAATAGAATGTCTTTCTTGGCCCATAACCATCAAATCACTACTTTTAGTCTTTTTGGTCCTTAGTTATAACTTTACTTTAGAGGTTAAAGTCTAAGCTCTGATACCAACTATTAGACTTTGTGGTGAATTAAGAGGGTAAATTGATTTTTTAAATTCTTTTACCAATAAAGGCTTTGAAATGCAAATTTGAGAAATTCAAATAAAGAACTTGAAATTGCTAGATAGTGAATAAATTAAAAAGTAAATAAAAAGGATAAAAAATCAAACGCAATCAATTTTTAAAGGTTTGACCCTTGTGCCTACGTCTTCCCCTTGGCTTCACTTATCGAGGAATTCTTAATTCACTATGTTGAATTAATACCTTTCAAGTCTAAGGTATAATATTTACACTATATTTTCATGGCTAGATAGCAACATCTTATCTTTTTCATGCTAAAATATAACCTCTTATTCTTATATTTTAAAGGCTAGATATAACTTTTCTTTTTATAAAGAATTTTTGTGTAAAAAAAGATGACCTATAAAGGTTAAGTGTTTACAAATGAGTCCATGAAGATAGAATTACAACAAATACAATAAGGATGTGAAGTTAAGCTCTAAACAAAAAAAAAAAAATTGAAAACTTATGAGAGATGAAGAATTTATCTTTAAACTTCTTTCTTTATATCTATTTAATAGAGATGTTAGAAAAGCCTATTTATAGCCTAGGACTTAATTATGGCCATTGGGAATTGATTAGCATGTTGGAGCCGTTGGATACTTCATAAATAAGCCTTTTTGTTCTTCTCACACTAAGGTATTGATGCAATTACCAAATGTATTGATAAATTACCTTAAAAACCCTTAATATATGACCGTTGGAGAGCTAGGTGTCAATATATCGAAGAGTGTATTGATACATATGCCTTGTGTTGATACTTTTGGGGTTTTCGAAGGACTTTAGCTATTGCTAAGAACATCTAGTATTGTTTTGATACTTTACTTTGAAAAACTTGAAAAGTGTTTTCCTTGGCTTTAAAATATTTTAACTTATCTAAAAAATGATTTATACATAAATATGGATGAAAAAATATTATTTTTGAGAAAATTATGGAGTGAAAAATATTTTAGTATTTTTTGAAGTATTTTCAAATTGATTTCAAGGAAAAATTCTGAGTTGAAAAATTTTAAACAAAAGCTAATTAAGCTTAAGTTTTCATTGTATCAAAATTTAGATCAATTTAAAGTTAATATAGCTAACAAGTTCTAAAGTAAAATGAAATAGCACCAACATCGTACCCTTTATTCGATGTCTAAATATAATTTACTATTGAACTAATTAATAATAATTTACTATATTTTTAAAATTTTTAAAGTATTTTATTTATTTGATGTCTAAACATTTTTGGATATTAAACATTTAAATGATTAAAATTTATATTTGCATATAAACATTTTTATAATATATATTTTATTAAAGAATTTGGAAATAGGCTGTATATATGTGAAATTATTTGAAAAATGTTGATAAACTTGAAACCATACTTTGAAACACTTGATACTAGTACATACCAATATAAAAAAAATGATACATCGATACGTACTGCTTGTTTTGCTTTTAAAACCAAAAATTTTGAAATGCTTACAAAGTTAACTAATAAATACAAAAGAGTATTATTTATTACTTTTATAATAATTATTAGTAACAAAAGAGAATATTATTTCTTGGAAAACATGTACTCAAAGAGAAAAATTGAAAGAATTACAAAATAATCAATAAGTTAAAAAATATTTGTTATATACTATTATTATGATAAATAATTATTAATAAAAAATAGAATGTATTTATGTAAAAAGAATTTTTAATTATTTTTACTTTAAGAAGAGAAAAGAAAAATTAACAGCAATAAAGTCAATTTGAAGAAGAAAATGAAACCAAATTAGTAAAAAAAATCAACTTAAGTTATTTTTTTTATGAATTTATCACATTATTTTAATAGTTTAAATTTTACAGTTCTATATTTTATTATTTCAAATTGATTTAATAATAAAATTTTCATTTGCGAGTAAGATGTACTTTGAAAGATTTAATGTTTGAATATAATTAGTTTAATATATACATAGATATTAAAATACATAAATAATTATTACTTATTATATTTGAGATTATGTAAAAGAAAATTTAAGTTCCAAGCGAAGCAGGAGACATTTTAGTATATTTCAAAATCTTACATTCCATTTTATTGACTAGTTGGTTTTGCTAACAAATATAAGTCCTTACATTAATATATTTTTATTAGATTCATACAATACTTTTTATTGTTTACATTTTTGTTTTGATTTGCCAACCCACTCCAGTGGTTTTATCAACACTGCTATGATAAAATATTGTTGAGTGAATTTTTATAAGATATTATTTGCTTTCATGATGAATTCATGCTCGCAGATTTATTTTGAGAAAAGACACTAGAAGAGCGGCTTTTGTGTTTATAAAAGTATAGTCGACTTTTAGCTATTAGATGTGTGTTTCTCTCTCTTATAGTATTCTATTCACAAAAAACTTAATGAGATGCTTGCCCACAACGATTTAACCTAAATCAATAAAAGGCCAAGTGATGATTGTGAAATAATTATTCTTCCAAAATGAAGACATAGCCCACAAGCAGTTTGTTGTGTATTTTTGTCTTTCTCAATTAGCTTGCACTTTAACCTAGAATTTGCTGGTTTTGATTATTCATAGGATTAAGCCAGAGAAGCCTAACATAAAACCAACTTTGCTTAGTCTTAAGCCCATAAGCTCTACCATAGTTGATAGTCCCTAAGTTTATGAAACCAGAACACTTCCAAGTTAGAAATAGATAGTTAATCAATAGTAGCCTTTCTATTCCTTTAGATGCTTTACTATTTAAATAGTATCTATGTATGAGTTTCTTTAGATGGTTTACTATTTTAACTAGTATATATGTATATGGCCTTTTTGTTTCTTTAGATGGTTTACTATTTTAACTAGTATATATCTATATGTATATATATAATTTTAGGTGGTTAAGTCTTGATACATTCATTGAAAACACAATACTTTAAACAATTCCTCTCAAACGAGATTATCTCTATTGATTATGTAAAATCAAAGTATAATATTGGTTTCCATTCAAGAAAGGCTTAACGAGAAAGCAAATCAATAAATCATTGAGAGAAAATGGATTTCAGCCTATAAATTATAAGTTAAATAATGGCAACCTAAGCTAATTGATTGGAGATCCTAAGAATTATGTTTAAAGGGACAACTAAATTTTGCTAACTTAGTGTGAGCGCTAAAAAGTTAAACACTTTTAACCATTCCTATAGTAAATTTGTGTTACCAACAAAAGAGTTTGGACAAGCTATGCTTTTAATGATTCTTATAACTTGATAAGTTCAAGTGGGATAAGAAATCACCTATGTCCGTGTGAAGTGTGGCCATTTCTAATAGAATCAATAAGGCTAAATTTTGTATAGCACACTCAGAAACTAGGATATGTTCAGAGCCAAAATGAACATAATTATGAGAACCAAGGGTGTTCGAAGAGGGATTATGTGAGACCTATTGTTTGGGTTTACAAGAAAAACTAAATAGTTTAACACATCGTGTTCACTAGTTAGCTGAGTTAATCTGATAGTTGTCATAAATGAAGGTTCAAAGGCAAAAGCTACAAATTCTGATACGATAACTCTTTAAACTCAGTCTCTCTAACTAAGTCAGTTTATCATCTTATTTAAACAATCTTTATTCATGTAGGGGATTGTTGGATATTTTTGCAAAATCAAAGGTGTATAATATGAAATCTAAGAATGCGTAGGTTGTCGTACATAGATATATGATGTAAGAATACATTATACAATTGATATCCATGGTGAATGAGAAATTATTCTCAAGATGCCTACTTAAAGAGGAAGAGAATGTTGGTGTTGATGGGTGGTAGAGAATTGCAAATTAGAACTTAAAACTTATGTATGTGGTATTAGCCTAGTTTTAATGTGGGGTTGGGCCCTAGTGGACACCTAAGCTTTTACTTGAGAGTTAAGGTCTATACAAGGTTGGACCACACCATACATATGCACACGTGCTACCGCTAAGTCAGGCTTGGGCTTAAAGATTAAGTGAACTGTATATTTTTCGAGCCTAGCCCATTAGTGTTTTAAACTCGACCTAATCAAATTTTATAAGTCTGGATAAGATATTCCTTTTATTTTTTTTTCTTTTTGATTTTTTTAAAAGTATCCTTACTTTAGAAAATGGTATTGCAGCCATGAAGTTTTTAGTAGGAAAAAATATAAAAAATTTTAAAAATTCTAATGAATCTGCTCAGTTTTTCTTTCCTCTTTTTGATTAATTCTATGTTCACTGTTCTTTTGAGAGAGATCGACACCATCTTTTGGTTTGTTGTGTTGCAATCCACTATGCTTTTGATCTGCAACATGATTGACAAGGTTGGGAGACGACTCAGGAAGAAACTATTAAGCTCCCAAGTCACCTTAAGGTCAGATGTTTTCAACCTCAACTCAATTAATCTATTATTTCAGTTCTTTGTACTCAATAATCCAGTATTTTCTCGCGTTTATTATTTGCCATTGTATTATTTTTATTCGTCTCTAGTAAATGCGATTTCATATTTTATTATGCTTATTGTAATATTGATTCTTCCATGGCTACATAATTGATTTACCTACATATTTTACTAACATTTTTTTATTTCATAATTAGCTTGCACATTAGCCTGGAATTTGCTAGTTTTGATTATGTATAGGATTAAGCTAGAGACGCTACAAAAGAGCCAGCTTTGTTTAGTCTTAAGCCTACAAGCTCCAACATAGTTGATAGTTCCTAAGTTTATAAGATCAAAACACTTCCATGGTAGAAATAGGTAGTTAATCAATAGTGGCCCTTTTGTTTTACTGTTTTAACTAGTATATATATATATATATATCAAGTTTAAGTGGTTAAGTCTTGACATATTCATCAAACTGACAATATAGTAAGATAATTGCTCTCAAACAGGATTATCTTTATTTATTATGTAAAATTAAAGGATAATACTATGCGTCCACTTACAAAAAGCTTAATGAAAGAGCCAGTCTGTAAGTCATTAAGGGGAATAGGATTTATGCCTATAAATTAAAAGTTACATAATGGCAATCCAACTTAGTTGACTAGAGATCTCAAGATCTAGGTTTAAAAGGACAATAGAGTTTTGTTAACTTTGTGTGAACATGAAAAGAGCTAAAACATTCTTACTCATTCTTATGGTGAATCAGTCCTACCTGCAAAAGAGTTAGGATAAACTATGCTTTTAATGATTTTTATAGCTTAATAAGGTCAAGCGGGGTGTTGTTGGATACTCTTAATAATAAATCACCTATGTAAGTGTGAAATAGAGCCATTTTTATAAGAATTGATAAGGCTAAATTCTTCATAGCACTCTCATAAACCAAAACATGTTTAAGGCCAAAATGAACATAACTGTGGAAACCAAAGGTGTTGGAAGAGGGATTGTGTGAGATCTATTGTCTGGGTTTAAAAGAAAGACTAAATAGTTCAAGATATCAAGTTAAGTAATTAGCTGAATTAATCTGATAGTTGTCATAAGGGAAGGTTCAAAGACAAAAGCTACCTATTGTGACACAATAACTTTTCAAACTCATTTTCTTCCATATTTTAACTTAATTCATCATCTTATTCAGATAAAATATCATTTATGTGGAGGATTTTTGGATATTAATGCAAAATGAAAGGTGTATAATATAAAATACACATACGAATACGTAGATTATCATACATGGATATATGGTGTATGAATGTATTACATGATTAATATCTATGGTGAATGAGAAATAATTCTCAAGATGCCTACTTGAAAAAGAAGAAAAGGTTATTGTTGACAAATAGTAGAGAATCATAAATTAGAACTAGAAACCTATGTATATGGTATATATTAACCTAATTTCAATGTAAGGTTGGGCCTAACGGACATTCAAGCTTTTGTTTGAGGATTGAGGTCTATATTAGGTTGGACCACACCATACACATGTGTACGTGCTACCATCAAGTTAGGTCTTGAGCTTAGCTTAAAGGTCAAGTGAGCCTTATATTTTTTAAACCTCATCAGCGTTTTAAATCCATCCTCGTTGAATTTTTATGAGTTTGGATAAGATATTTCTTTTGATTTTTTATCTTAGAAAATAATTTTGCAACCATATAGTTTTTGGTGGAAAAAACTGTAAATGTTTTAAAAAATACTAATGAATCTAGTTGCAATCGACTTTGCTTTTGATTTAAAAAGTGATGGAGGAGGCTTAGGAGACTACTTGTGAAGAAACTGTCTAACACCTGAGAGGCAGGCAATAATTGTCTTAAGGTCAGAGGTTTCAATCTCGACTAAATCAATCAATTATTTTAGTTCTTTCAACTTAGTAATTTAGTATTTTCTCATTTTTATTATTTGAATTTATTATTTTTATTCATCTTTAGTAAACACAGTTTCATATTTTATTACTTTTGTTGCAATATTGATTCTTTCATATACTATATAATTGATTTACTTGCATATATTTCTAACATTTTTTGTCTTTCTCAATTAGCTTGTGCTTTAGCCTAGAATTTGTCGGTTTTGATTATACATAGGATTGAGATAGAGACGCTACAACAGAACCAACTTTGCTTGGTTTGAAGCTTTGACAGTACCCAAGTTTATGAAAATAAA
Source organism: Adansonia rubrostipa (assembly GCA_038381775.1). NCBI lineage: Eukaryota > Viridiplantae > Streptophyta > Magnoliopsida > Malvales > Malvaceae > Adansonia > Adansonia rubrostipa. The sequence goes on from JBBYHM010000027.1 coordinate 3,730,488, forward strand.
ACACTTCCAAGTTAGAAATAGATAGTTAATCAATAATGGCCTTTTTGTTTCATTAAATGGTTTACTATTTTAACTAGTCTATATGCATGTATTTATATCTCAATTTTAAGTGGTTAACTCTCAACATATTTGTCAAAAACATAAAATAATAAGACAGTTGCTCTCAAACAAGATTATCTTTATTGGTTATGTAAATCAAAGGATAATATTATGGTTCTACTTACGAAGGCTTAACAAGAGAGTAAGTTTATAAATAATTGAGAGGAATAATATTTAAGCCTATTAATTAAAAGTTATATAATGGTAACCCAACCGAGTTGACTGGAGATCCCAGGATCTAAGTTCAAAGGATCAATTGAGTTTTTAAACTTAGTATGAGCACTAAAAAAGTTAAACACTCTTACCCATTCCTATGAAAAATCAATGCTGCCTGCAAAAGAGTTAGGATAAGCTTTGGCCACTCGTTTTTGTTAATCAATGGCAAAAAAACGAAAGAAAGTAAGCTATGAGTGTAGAGAAGTTTTAGTTCATCATCATTAATAAGGTTTCTAAGATCTTGAGTATATTTCCTACTTTGTCTCCATTCATTTACTTACTTTTTTTTTTCATTTTCATCATTTTAGTGAGCCAAATCCATGTGACCATAACCTATTCTTAGGAGTTTCATGCATTTTGTGGCCTTGGTTATGGTAAACTTAGGATTTTTAAAGCTTTATTAACCCCTTCACCATGTTTCATTATGCTTATTTGCTTGGTTCATATAGAAAATATGCTTTAATGCTGTCTTGGAAAATTCCAGCATGCTTTTTCTTATTTAAATAGGTTCACACCATTTCTCATTGCATGATTCTTGATGTTATTCATGAAGATAACATCTCCATGCATTTTTTATTCATTTCTTTGCATTTTTTTCATCATTTTCTTGCCTATATATCATCTTTGCTTTTTTAAATATGCCTTCTATGTTTATTGCCATGAATATCATATTTAGTTTGTTATATGTTTGTCAAAATACTTGTTTGATGCTTGTCAAAACCTATTTTCTAAACCATCCCCCATGTTAAGTCTATGTTATCTTCAAATAATGAGATTAACATGGATTTAAGGTATGTTAACTGGTCCTCCAAGCATGGGGAAAAATCAAGCTTTTCATGTTTGGATACAAGGTTAAATGAGGCTAAATATTTTAATTTTAAAAAAATTAAATGTTTTTCTAACTTTTCCTAAATTTGTTTGTGCCTTGATTTTATGGTTTAATACTCCTTACTAGACACATGGTTAATGGGTTATTCCATCATTTGAAACTACTCTAAAATTGTATGAATGAGCTTGCAAAGCCACTATCACTAACCCTTTTTTTGTCATGGACATTCGAATGTCCATAGCCCAAGTCTAATTCTAGGAAATCTAAAAAAAATTCCCCTATTTTCTGCTAGCAACACTATAACCATGGCTTGAAAAAAATCATTTTTGAACCCTAAACAAATTTTCTCTAATTGTTTTGATAAGTTTTCCCTTAAAGTGCATCAAATTACCTTTCCAATAGTATTTCATTTTCCCTTTGATCATTCTGGATGAAAAAGTTATAATTTTCTTGACCAACATTGTCTAGAACCCCTAGAATCAGTAATTTACATTCTGTTTAGGCCATTTCAGCCTACCAAATGATTCTTTTGGATTTTATAGATATTTTCCCAAAATTTTCATAAAATTTTATTTTTGAAAAGGTATTATTTGCAATTTAACGATTTTAAATAGGTCCAGAATGATTTTTCAAAGTCTACTATGCCATTTCCCTTGCATATGCTGTAGCATTGAGCTAGTCCTAGCTTTAAAAATTATATCCACTTAGAATGCAATTTTTTAGGATTTTGGGAATATTTTTGTATCAATCCTCTTTGAGTTATCTTTCCAACAATACCTTAACAGACTTTTATTACTTTTGGATTATACCAGAATATAATTAGAAAGAAGACTAGCGCAATGCTATCCTTTATTTTCGATACTTATCAAAATTAGTTGATTTTTTCGAAACCCCTTTCTAAGGCATTCAAATGCCTCGAGATGAGTCCTATCACCCTAACCATGTTTTGAGAGCATGTGTTAACATACCCTTTGGCTTAAATTAAGGCACAAACATTTTTTTTCAAATTTTATTAATTTTTATTTTTTAGTAATCTTCACTTTTTAAACGAAAAACTATCGATTTTGTCAAAAAAGTCAAAAATATCATTTTTGTCGAGACATAGTCAATTTTCATCAATTTATGTTTTTAAATCTCACCTTTTAAAAAATCATAAGAAAAAAGTAAATTCTCTCTCTCTGGGACTTTCTCTAGACTTATAAAAATTCGAACCTAGTTTTCACGCTTCAATTAACCAATGGATCCAAATACATCTAAAAAATCATGAACTTCGTTATTTTTAGATAACTGATGATAATTAAGAGATATATTCGGATTGCCTCTTTTCTTTTCTTTTTTTGTGTGATTTATTTTTTGTAATATTATCTTATTTTTCATTTTACCAACATGTTTATGGATCATATTAAAGATAAATGCAAATATGTTGCATCAAAGGACGTATTTCAAGGTGTCCAAGGATAAAAGATATGAGAAAATTCACAATTTTGCTTAAATGTATCAATAAAATGCTCCAACAATCCAAAAATTTGAAATGTCCCTATTTGTATCGATACAACATGTTAATGTATCGATACATGAGCTTATGTATCGATATAAGAGCTCATGTATCGATAAGAGGCCATGCCAAGACTAAAATGTGCATTTTGTAAAGAAATGTATCAATACATATCAACATGTATCGATACAATAAAGCATTGAATCGATACAATGGTTCATAGTATCGATAAAATAATCTTTGTATCAATGCAATGTTCATTGTATTGATACACTCAAGGTTTTTGGACCAAATGTATTAATACATTCTGCAATGTATCGATACATGCAGGCCATTTTCCATGGTCCAAGAATTTTTGACTCATCCACCATTGATATTTTAACTCATTTCTTTGCATCAGAAAAGATCAACACCCATATCAGATTAAGAATTTGGACTTTTGAATAAATAAAAACATTTTTGAAGTTTAAATTAGATAAAAAAGTTAATATCACATGATCACCCTACTGCTCCCTAGTTTGTTAACTAAGATCACTATCAGCCACCCTATTTGCTAGAAAATCATTTCAGCATTTACAGTAGCCACCCTATGTCCATCACATTGGCAGCAAGTTGCTCTCTACAGTCACTTTATAACCATCAAGCTAACATCACTTTGTCACCTTTGAGAAATGACCAAAAAAACCACTAATTTCGCTCTAAAATGCTGGTGTAAATAGACCACTTATATCTTAGCTAAAATTTTGGGAGATTCCAGCTCATTTTTAGCTTCCAAAACACATTCACACATCAAGAAAATCAAATCCCATAGTTCTTCACTCAGCACCCAAAAAAAGCCTTAAAACACTCACTCTCAACTACTACACATTCTGAAAATCACCCTTATCCATACCAAAACCTCATTGTTTCTCTTTTTTTCTTGCTTATTACAATAAGGAAAAGAAAGAAATTCAAGCCATCTCTACTGCTCTAACTATTTGGCCAAAAATTAAAGTTTTGTTCTTATAACTTCTTACTTTATCACTTTTATTTTTTGTTTTTCAGCATCTTCATCATTTTAGTGAGCTCTCCATGTTTCCATCACACTCTTAGGATTCTCATGCATTATTGTGGCTTTCGGTTGTGGTAATTTAGGATTTGGATGCATTAATGCCCCTTTAATGTGCAAAATGCCTCATTGCATCCTCATTATTTTGATAGCTCTTGGTCATGCATTTTATGCCATATCCATGCATCTTATTATGATTAATCAATGTATGAATCCTTAGCCTAATAGATTTCAAGCATATTTATACATTAGCTTGCATCTTGTCATAAATGATTGTCATTTTTAGTATCCAAAACATTTTCTTGTCAAAGTGTATAACACTTTCTTTGTCTAAACTATTGGTAAAGTTAGCATCCCCATTCATGTTATGTGCCATTCCCTTGTATGTTTGTTGTTTTCTCCTTGTCAAAGTGCATGTTTGATGGCTATAAATTTTTTTTTCAAAACCTCCCCAAGCCAAGCATGCTAACCTCAACTAATGAGGACTAACATAAACTTAGCATTTTCCTTAAAGTTAACTAAAAAGTCTTAGGGAAGATAAAGTTTTCTAGATCCGTAATTATGATTAAACAAGCTCAAAATTTTTGATTTTCCAACGAAAATGGCATTGCACTTATTCCCTAAATGTTCGTACCTCATTTTTAAGTTAAAACCTTGAGTGGTATGACCAATGGGTTGTTTCATCATCCCAAATTACTCTGGGGCTATACAAATGAGTTCACAACACTCATGCCACACTTTCCCTTCAATCATGGATGTTTGAATGTCAATGACTCGAGTTTGGATCTATAAACATAGAGAAAATAAGAAATATTCTTTGCTTTGCTTTGTCCCTTATTTGCAGCATCACTGTTACAAATTGAAAAATCATTTTAAAATCTAAAATGATTTTTCATGAATTTTATAATATTTTTCTCTAAAAGTGTGTCAAAATATCTTTAAAGCGAGGTCATGTTCACCTCTGGATGAGTCCAGATGAAAGCATTATGATTTTTCAAACCTAGACTATCTAGAATCCCTGGAGTTAACAAAGTGAATTCTAGTTAGGCCCTTTAGGCCCACTAAATGATTTTTTCAAATCTGTCCAACATTTTTCCTAAAATGTTCATGAAATTCCCTTTCTAGAAAGATATTATTTGCAATTTTTTGATACCAAATGAGTTCGAAATGATTTTTTGAATTTTGACACACCTTTTTCCTCGCATGCTCTGTCAGCAGCATAATTAACCTGAATTTGAAAATTTATTTCCCCGAAAAGTGATTTTTTGGGATATTAGGAATATTTTTAGATTGACCTCATTAAGTTACCTTTCTAATGGTATCTTGTCCATCCTATAAAGCCTTCAAACCAATCCAAAATGAATTTAGAAAATGGGATCTTGTGATACTATACCCTGTTCTCGATAATGGTCAAAATTAAGTTGTTTTCCCAAATTTCATCTTGAGACATTTGATTGTCTCCGTATCACCCCGATCAAACTTAAGAACATGCTTCAACCTCCCACAAGCTCGTATCAAGGCACGAATATATTTTTAAATCTTCACCATCCTTGTTCATAATCTCTTTTGCCAAAACTTGTCAAAATGCTCACTCATTTTCTAATTCATGAAGTTTTGTCAACTTAAGTTTTCTGACTTGACTTCTTTAAAGAGTGCGAAATATGTCACTTTTGGGGATACTCCAACGCTAACCTTTCAAAGGGGTACTCTAATCCCGCTTTTCAAAATTGTCAAGATTTAAAAATCTTCCTTTGTCAAAATTATTTGTCATCCACGGGGATACTCTAACCTTGATCTTTTGAGGGGATACTGTAACCTCACTTTTCAAAATTGTTAAGATTTAAAAATCTTCCTTTGTCAAAATTATTTTTAATCCATGGGGATACTCTAACCCTATCTTTCTAAGGGGAACTTAAACCCTATCTTTCAACTACAATTAAATTTTTCTCCTTCCTGGACTTCCATGAATGTGTCAAAAAAATCTCAGTCAATCAAGGAACTTAGATGTGTCTAAAAAATTGTCAATTCGGTTATTCTTAAATAATCGATGCCAATTGCGAGATAAATTCCAATAGTCCATCCCTTCTCTTTATCATCATATTGAATGGTCCATATTATGTTACTTCATTCGTTGCCGTCCAATGTGATTTCTTCGTGATGATTATTTGCGTGCATGTTTTCAAAACATTTCGAGTAAAACTAAAGGTAATATTTCGCGTAGGTGTCTCTCCAGTGCCCAAAGTGGAATATTCCATTTTTTAAAGTAAAATTCAGAGGTCATTTTTATTGAAAATCTCTATATTCCCCATCTCTTCGGGGCGTGTATGAGATTAAACCTTTTCATCAAAACTTGGATTTGTGTTTTCATAAAATTCATCCATTAAAAAGGAGTTATATTGAAATAGTGACGAGTTAAGATCGAAAGAATCAAAACCTAGATAAGACATAACTAGTAAGCTATCGATTTTGAACGTTGTGAAGAGGTTCATGCCTCATTGTGTGTAACCAACTCCCAAACCCAAATGGTGAATCTTTGTACTACATAAACCACAGGATTGATGTTTCGAGTTTCATAACTAAAGACATAGGTTTCAATAGGCATCCGATCATGCCTAGCCCAAAATGATCGGTGGTGACTCCAAGCATTGGCCATTTTGTGATGGTCATCCGAGACCAATAAGATGTGCAATTCATTTTGTGGTCTCCTTCACTATATCACAAGTCGAGAATCCGTACTTTCTCTTTCTTATCATGTCGCGAAGGAAAAGTCTCGAACAAAAAGACATTTCCAAGTTAGAAAAATATTTTAAGTTGTATGCAACCATAGATCTATAAGGATCCACCCTAGGGCACATTGCGATAGCTTTGGCGACTCCACTAGGGATCGTATAGAGAGTTAAGCCAATAACTCTTCGTGTCTTACTAGGTTCTTGGTTCCTTTGGTCTTCGGTCATTATTTAACTATGACCATATTTTCATTTTGTTAACTAATCTTTTGTTTGATATGATTGTCAGGATTGTCTTATTTTTTAATAATCTTTAATTTAATAAAAATGGTAATACATGAGTAAGCAAAAATGTTTGATCATTTCCCCATCACACACTGTACACTTGCATATGCATTAGAGTCCCGCCAAACTCCATGGCGAGGTTATAACCCAATCATTAGGAGGAAGTGAGCTATCTGCTTTCGTGAGTAACCCTCCGCATAGGCATAGCAATAACTTCGCAGATGTAAACTACCTATGTCTCTCATGAGTAACCCTCCACATTTGCATAGAGAAATACATCCACCGTATTAAACTTGTTTCGCCAAACCCATGATGGGCTTAGGATCGGGGTTCCTCAATTTTCCTTACTGGATGAAGGAGCAATTCAGATACCTATTTACGCCTCAACCTAAACCTCATATAGTGAGCCTTATGAGCTAAACCATGTCAAACCATATTGGAATCTGCTAGAATACCTAAAGAATAAGGTCGTTCGGGGAAACATTCCTAACCTTTACTCTTAATTACCATAATTATGTCGATGACAATGAGTATACAATTATCACCTGCATCTGCATTTTTATCATTTATCAAGGCATGTCATCGTGCTGCCCAAACGACGGCTAATCTTTGCCTAAATAAGTGATGGTGAGCAAAAAAAACCATTATTTGTAATGTATTAAGCTGTAAGCCGTTATGCTGTTCGAGTCACAAGTTAACGTATATTTGCATTAGTGGTGATAAATGAATATTACTACTGGTCAGTTATTTTTTCATCAAAATAAGATATTGCATCACCTCATGAAGGGCAAATCGCATCCTAACGTGTTGAATGTTGCCCGTTTCTTATCTTACCATCTTGGTTGAGACATGTTATGAATATTTTGTTCTGATATTCTTAAATTTTTTATTTCCTTACATTTGTCTCCTATATGTTACACTAACTTATTTTCCTTTTGTTTATGTTTTGGTGTATGCATCATCTTATCTTAACTATCATGACTATCATCATTTTGGGACAATTATTCTAGTTCGGTGTTCAGCAAGGGGCATTATTTATGGAGCAACAGCTTATCTCTACTATCAAGTCTTTTAAAAATGTCAAAACATGGTCAGAAGGTCACCAACATCAAGACGATGACATCTTAAAGCCCGACTATGTCTCAGAAATGCATGAAGAGGTCAAGATCGATTTTCATCAGAATGATTGTCGGGAATTGAAGCACATTTGGGATAGTTGGGATAACAACGAGAAAGAAACCTTCACTAAAAAGTGCAGGGATATAGCTCTCTTACTTCGAGTTTAGTTGGATGATGGCTTGTTACGAGCAGTGACACAGTTCTAGAATCCAATCTACTGATGTTTCATATTCAATCAATAAGATTTAGTCCCTACCATCAATGAATACACAGCTCTACTCAAAATAAAAAGGGCTAAGTCTCACCGAATTTACTGCAAAGCATTATCGCCTCTTCTTATCAAGAAAAGGTTGAAGAAAATTCTTGGAGTCACAAAAGCATGGGTTGATAGCCAGGTCAAAGTAAAAGGGAGCAGCGATATATCTCTTGGGCTAGCTTGAAAGATACCATGGTAAATCTTTTTGATCAAAAGAAAGCTCGAGATGTCTATGCTCTAGCAATCTACGGGCTTGTTATATTCTTGGAGACTTTGGGTTATGTAGAGGCAGTAGTCATAGATTTATTTTTTCGCCTATGTTGCGAAATCGATCTTGCTTCCACTGTCATCCCCGAAACCATCCATGCCCTCAGCTTTTGTAAAAGAATGGGAACAGGAAAGTTTATCGGCTGTGCCCCATTGCCTCAAATATGGCTCCTAGATCATTTTTATGTTAGGGAGGAAAGAACCATGCAAAATTTTTTCTTTAAGTTCAGTCCTCTTTCCACAGTATTAGAAGAAGAATGTCATCAGGATAAGGTAGAAAAGTATTTGGTCGAGGAATTATGAAACGTCAAGGAGGAAGAAATCACGTGGATAGCCCCATGGGTCTTCCCTCAATCGATTATGTTCAGATATAGAGACTACACTTATGTACCGCTCTTGGGATTATGGGGAAATATCTGTTATGCTCCTCTATTGGTATTGCATTAGTTCCAGTGCTAGCAATTTATCCCGTTCTTTGAAGACTTGGGACATTGGGATTTTAAATACAGAGAGCCCAATTATAAAGCACAAGTCCAGTTAGCTTTTCAAACTTGGAAAATGTCCATTGTATGGAAAGACACTAGAGAGGAAGCCTCACCACGCTTGGATATGAAGAATAGGGACTTCACCAAATTAATAATGCATTGCCACCACCTTACTCTGGGATACTGCAAATCCTAATAGAGGAACCGCCTTCTAAGATTGAGCTACTTAAGAGGGAGTTCGAGCGAGAAAAGGCATCATCTGCCGTAGAAATCTCTTAACCTAAGGAGGAAAAAGGGCTAGCTAAAGATAGATATCTATCTTAGATCGAGTCGTTAAAGAAAGGGATCATTTCAAAGATGACCTTGAAAGCTTAAACAAGGATTATGTGACACTCCTAAATGCTAACAAGTCCCGACGTATTGGCAAGACATCAGTCAAAAGGGAAGCGAAAGTTGCCATTCTTAATTGCGAGCTGAATCAGCAAAAGGAGAAAGTCAAAACCAGCAAAGAAAAGTTCACGAGGGTAGATGCTCTTATTTTTGCCTACCGATGTAGGAATCAAAGACTCGAGGCCTAAATGCGAGATGCGAGAGCCACTAGGGTAAAAAATGAAGCCCTCACTCACAGAATCTAAAAGTTAGAATAGTCTCTCTAGGTTCATCAAGGTTATATCAAAGAACTAACAAGGGCTTCCGAGTAGCGCGAATTAGAGTGGTAAGTGACAATCGACCAAGCACGTCTGAGTTACCAAATGTAGCATCAACACTTCACTGAACAAGTTCAGATGGCTCAACAAGAGGCAGACGACATGATTGAAGCAGCTCAAGCCGTAAGGTGAGACATCGTACCTGTTAGAGATCGAGAGTAATAACTTTTGGGTTTTCTTGATTGTGTGATTACATAATGTAATCACGTTAGATACTTTTAGATGTAATCATGTCATAAAAGAAAAACCCTTTTGTGATTCTCTGAGTGATGTTATTGATGAAGCTATTCCAAGAATCAATTGTCTCTAATGCATATGCATATTTAATTTCACCATTTTTCATTACACTTGCATCAATCATTCATTATCTTAACTCGTCATTGCATCATAAATGCTCATCAATAAATACATTTTTAAATAAAAATCTAATACAAGAATTGGGCCATAAAAGTGCAAGGGATTTTAAAATCAATCAGGAACACAGAACCTTACATCATGCAGCGCTACAACACATAATGCCGTAAGCTAATCATGGAGAGTGATCATGAAGTTCATATTGAACGAGTTAAGCTAATGGTTAAGGAATCACAAGACCAGATGCTTCATTAGCAATACAAAATACAAAATCAAATTGTAAAACTTATGGAACTAATGATTGCCTCTGTAAAAGAAAAAGGGTAAGCTAGCACTATTGAAATAAGGAATGATCTTTCCAACGCTGAAAGTCCCTTGGCCAATAATCCAGAACCCGCCCAAAGGAAAACTAGGCAAGAACAATGGCTTACTCCTACACGTACCGCTCAGGCTCTGCTAGTCATCTACCTAAATCCCATTGCAGCAGGTCAATTTATTCTCGGTACTCAAGGGGTGAATGCAAGAGTTTCATCAGCGGATCCGATAACCCTTGACCATGTGAAACCAGAGAAAACAGAAGGTCAAAAGTCCACCATGACTGCAAAAAAAGTGAACAAATTCCAGCTACTGGAAAAGCACCTCTAAGCTATTCAGGGAAATTACAAATTTAGAACTGTTGATGCACAATCACTGTCTTTGGTGTCCAACCTTGTCATTCCTCTAAAGTTTAAAGTCTTATAGTTTGAGAAGTTTAATGGAACCACCGACCCTTCCATCTATGTTTGAATGTACCTGCAAAAGATGGCTGGGTATGAGAAAAATGAAAAGCTCCTCATCCATCACTTTCAGCATAGCCTCACTAGGGCAACAGCTTAGTGGTATATAGAGCTAGACAATATGAAAATCCAATCATGGGCCAGCTTGGCCAAGGCCTTTCTAAATCAATGCCAGCACATGTTAGATTGGGTGCTGGATCGACTTTCCCTGATGAATTTCGAGAAAAGATCCACTGAAAGTTTTATACAATACACCCAAAAGTAGAGAAAAGAAACAGCCCTAGTCCAGCCTCCCCTTACAGTAAAAGAGATGATAGTCACTTTCATTCATACCTTATGTGCTCTTTATTACGAGAAGCTTGTAGGGAATGCCACCAAGAAATTCACAAACTTAGTTCTCTCTGGAGAAATGATCGATGCCACCATTAAAAGTGAAAGAATGTCTGTCGAGAAAATAGCTGGATTGAGTAAGAAGCCTATTGCTGGTAAGAAGAAGGAAGGAAAGGCCAATGCCATCAATTATGCTGGCTCTTCTCAGCTAAGACAACGTCAAGCACCCAACCTTTGCTACTCAAGCACATCACATTCATACCCTATCACAATATCCCTGCAGCCAATTTATGCCACAACCTATAACCCATTATTTGCAATCCCATTAAACCCACCACAAAGTTACTCTCTGCATGTCCAACAAAATACACATCAAATAACCAATAATGCACCTACTAGTCAAGGTCTAAATCAACAAAGGCAACATTTTGATCCCATCCTTGTGACCTATAAGGAGTTCTACCAAACTTTGTTCTAAAATCACTTAGTGGCTCTGATCTATGTTCTAGAAAAGAAGTTGCCATACCCACAATGGTACAACCCTAACACCCACTGTGAATACCACGTTGGGGCCTCAGGGCATGACATCAAAAACTGCATATCTTTTAAGCTAAATGTACAAAATCTGATTAACTCAAAAGTTTTACAGTTTAAGATGAGCCAGAGACCAAATGTTACTGCCAATCCTTTACTAAACCACACAGAACTAGCTGCAAACGTGATCAGCATTAAGAACAAATATAAAGTCAAGGCAAGCATAGAGGACGTAAGGATGCCAATGCTCTTGGTCTGACAAGCATTGATTCAGGTCGGATTGCTTAACGTAATAGAAAAATTGGAAGACAATCTCGACAACTTCTATGACTTCCACACAGTTGAAGGTCATACCCTCCAAACATGCAAGGAGTTTAGGTCCATGGTTTAAAGAATAATGAATGAAGGCTAGATAGAATTCTATCAAGAAACCATGCCTACTACTGAATCTATCAATGTGATAGGGGATGAAACCATGCAGCCACCTTATGGTAGAAATTGATCCCTCATTTTTTACGGCAAGTCAGGTCCCAAGGTCAGTTTTTGATACTATAACAAAGTTAGTTGTGGAAGTACCTAAACCATTCTCGTATAAGAGCAACAAAACTATCTCAAATACAAGAATCAGGTAGTGATGATTGAAGAATTAACCTCTGCAACTGCTACAATGAAACTGTCAGGAGTTAGTCACTTAACCCATAATTGTAGGTGTTATGCTACTCCAGCTCAAGAAAAATAAAAGGTTGATGCATCTTCAAGCACCAGTACCACTCAAGTTCGAGCAAAGCATTTTAAGCCCAAGAAAGTCAATGAAGCAGTGAATGAAAAAGAAGCCACTGAGTTTCTGAAGTTCATAAAGCACAGTGAATACTACATTGTGGACCAGTTAAGCAAACAACTCACCAAGATTTCTATGTTATCTCTGCTCTTTAATTACAAAGGTCCATCGAAATGCATTATTAAAAGTGGTAAACAAAGCATACGTGCCACCGGATGTCTTCGTAGACAAATTAGATCGATTAGTGAACAACATCATAGCCAATAATTATATCTTCTTCACTGATGATGAGATCCCACCCGAAGGTAAGGGCAGTTATAAAGCTCTGCGTATCACTACCTATTGCAAAGGATGCATTTTGCCTAAAGTACTTATAGACAATAGGTCAGCCCTTAATGTCATGCCCATGACTATATTAAGCAAACTCCCTGTCGATCAGTCCAACATCAAGAGTAGCCACACCATAGTTTGAGCTTTTGATGGAACATGTCATGGAGTAATTGGAAATATCACAATCTAGCTCCAAATAGGCCTATGTACATATGAAGTTGACTTTCAAGTTATGGGTATTAATCTATCTTGCAACTGCCTATTAGGAAGGCCATGAGTACATTCTGTCATGGGTCATCCCATGCTTTCTCCATCAGAAGCTCAAATTTATGATAGATGACAAAGTAGTCACCATTGGGGCTGAAAAAGAAATGATTACCACTACTTTCACTAAAGATATCTACATAGAGCCTAATAAAGATGCATTAATTTATCATTCCAATCTCTAGAGTTCGTCAATGCAACATTTGTGGGAGAAAGACTGCCAATAGTTAAACCCCACCTATCAAAAAGTACCCACTTAGGTTTAAAAATGACCATTGGTAAAGGTTCACGTGTTGGAAAAAGGCTTGGCAAAAATTTGTAAAGGATAGCCTGAGCCTTGTAGGTTACCATTCAAGTCAACAAAAAGGGCTTAAGATTTAAGGCTAAGTCGCAGTCAAGAAGACAACAAGAAAAAAAGATTCTTAACCAGGAGATAATACGATCATTGGGTCAAGAAAGGGAATAAAAGCCAATAATGTTCTCATCTTTCCATGAAATGTTCTATTCAAGAGGATGAATCGATTCAAGCCAACCAGAATAGCAAAAGGCTAAGGATGTCTTAGTCATCTTAAATAAAGTCCTTTACTACCTTGATATCCAGGATACCGAGCCATAGAATTTATGTCATTCCACCAAGACCTGATTTTGATGATGGGGTCATGACGCAAGCCCCTGCACTTTTCTTGTCCCTTTTATGTAATATCAAGAAACGAAAACATACCTGCCCTCGCCCAAAGGCAAGTAGGTGTCCTATGTAAGGGGTATTTTTATCAAACATTATCGATGAAATGACTTTTGCATATATCATTCCATATTGCATGTTTACATCATTTTTCAATCTCTTTGTCTCAATTATTCTTTTACCTCCATTCTTATCTAAATCCCCAGGTTGATGTGTGTCGTTTGCAATGTTTATTTCTTCACCCTTTCAGGTGTGACATGGATGTGTCTGATTGGTCTTTAAACTTGATTTTAAATAGTAAATTTGTGCTAGTGAAGTTGATCCTAAAAAAGATTTTGAAGAAAGCTCCGTACACCAGACCTTTTGCAATTAGTTGAGCAGGAAGAGAAGTAGATCATGCCCCATGAAGACCCAATGAAAATAATAAATGTGGGTATTTAGGAGAATCAAAAAGAGGTTAAAATCGAAACCCAATAAAGGTAATGACTAGGACCAAGCTGATAGAATTACTTTAGGAATATCAGGATGTACTTACTTGGCAAGATCAAGATGCCAGAACTAGACACTAATATAGTGGTCTACAAGCTTCCCATTAAGCCCGAATGGAAATCGATCTGGTAAAAGTTAGGAAGGATGAAGCTAGAAATGCTCCTCAAAATTAAAGAGGAAGTCAAGAAGCAGTTTGATGCGGGGTTTATTAAAGTAGATAAGTATCAAGAATGGGTTGCCAATATAGTCCCAGTCCTAATGAAAGATGACAAAGTATGAATATGCATTGATTACCAAGATCTGAATCGAGCTAGTCCTAAGGATAACTTCCCACTACCCCATATTAACACTCTGGTAGACAACATGGCCAAGAATTATTTTTTCTTCATGGATGGATTCTCGGGCTACAATCAGATCAAGATGGAGCTCGAAGACATGGAAAAAACAACTTTCGTAACCATGTGGGAAACGTTTTGCTATAATGTCATGCCCTTCGGACTTAAAAATGTTGGGGCAACATATCAATAGGACATGGTAGCCCTATTCCATGACATGATGCATAAAGAAATTGAGGTCTACATGGATGCCATGATCGCCAAGTCCACGAAAGAGGGTGAGCATGTCACAGACCTTTAAAAGTTTTTTGAACGACTATAAAAATTTCAACTCAAATTGAATCCTACCAAATATACCTTTGGAGTCACTTCGGGCAAGCTTTTAGGCTTTATAGTCATCAAAAAAGGGATTGAAGTTAACCCAGGCAAAGTCAAAGCCATTTAAGATATGCCACCACCTCAAACCCAAAAAGAAGTGATAAGCTTTTTGAGGAGACTAAACTATATTGCTAGATTCATATCCCAGCTCACTAACAAAGGCGACCCCATCTTTTAACTTTTTCATAAACAAAATCCAGGAGAATGGAATGAGGCATGTCAAAAAGCCTTTGGTAAAGTCAAACATTATTTTTCAAGCTTGCTAGTGTTGGTACCATCGGTGCCTAGTTGACCTTTAATTCTTTACTTAGCAGTCTTCGACAAGTCTATGGGTTGTGTATTAGGGTAGCATGATAACTCAGGAAAGAAGGAACAAGCAATCTACTACTTAAGCAAAAAGTTTATGAAATTATGAGTGCAACTACTCCGCAATTGAGAAGTTGTGTTGTGTTTTCATGTAGACAACCAAGAGACTTAGGTAGTACATGCTATATCACACCAAATTGGTTGATTGCAAGGCTTGATCCTATCAAGTATCTATGCAAAGCCCCTGCACTATCAGGAAGGTTGGCTAGATGGCAAGTCCTACTTTTTGAATACGACATTGCCTATGTCAGCCAAAAGGCCATTAAGGGCAGTGCGATAGCTGACTTTTTGGCAAGTTAAGCGGTATATGATTATAAACCCTTAAGTTTTGACTTCCTAGATGAAGATCGAATATGCATTTCTAAAGACAAAAATCTCTCCAACCAAGATTAATCCTGGAAGATGTATTTTGATGAAGCATCAAACATTCTAGGACATGAAATTGGGGCAATATTGATGTCACCTAATGGAAGTCATTACCCATTCATAGCAAGGCTAAATTTTAACTGAACAAATAATATCGCAGAATATGTAGCTTGTGTCATAGGGCTTTAGGCAGCCATTGAGAGGAATGTCAAGACATTATAGGTGTTTAGTGATTCAGCCTTGTCATCTACCAATTGAAAGAGGAATGGCAAACTCGCGACACTAAACTGATACAGTATGGGAAGCTGATAACAAAACTCAAGAAAGAATTTGATAATATCAGATTTCGAAATTACCTCGAGAAGAGAACCAAATAGCCGATGCTTTGGCTATTTTGTCATCCATGTTTAGAGTCAACCAAGAATCAGATGTTTTTCCCATCCAGATGAGCATCTATACAACTCTAGTTCATTGTCATAGTGTCAAAAAAGAGAAAAACGGCCTATCATGGTACTCTGACATCTTTCGTTACATCAAGGATCAGCAATATCCCAAACATGCAAGCGAGACTGATAAAAAGACTATTAGAAAGTTAGCTATGGGATTTGTTCTCGATGGATGAATCTTATACAAGAAGAGTCACGATCAAGTATTGCTCAGATGTGTTGACACTCCTAAAGCCAAAAGGATGCTGGAAGAAGTTCATGAAGGGATTTATGGCACACATGCTAATAGACATCGGATGGCCAAGCAAATCATGAAAGCGGGTTATTACTGGTTGACCCTTGAGAGAGACTGCCTCAATTACGCCCAAAAATGCCATAAGTGTCAATCTATGTGGATAAAATCAGTATCCCTCTAGCACCATTTCATGTCATGATAGCCCCATAGCCCTTCTCTATGTGAGATTTAGACGTGATCGGTTCAATCACCCCTAAAGCTTCCAATGGGCATCACTTCATCTTGGTAGCAATCGACTATTTCACCAAATGGGTGGAGGCTATGTCTTATGCTAATGTCACTAGATTGACCATCTTTAAGTTTGTTAATGGGACATCATTTATAGATGTGGTCTTTGGAACCAACTATCATAGATAATGCAAGCAACTTAAATAATAAAATGATGCAAGCAGTCGACTTTTAGTTTAACATCCAACATCATAATTCTGTCCTTTACCGTCCAAAGATGAATGGGGCAGTTAAGGCAACCAATAAAAACATCAAAAGAATAGTTGAGAAAATGGTCGAGACTTACAAAGACTGGCATGAAAAGCTATCCTTTGCACTTCATGCCTATCGGACCTCTGTTCATATTTCCACAGGCGCTACCCCATTCTCTCTTGTCTATGGGATAGAAGCTGTATTGCCTATCAAAGTCAAGATCCCTTCTCTTAGAGTCTTAATGGCAACCAAACTTGAAAAAGTTGAATGGGTTACGAACAAATACGACCAATTCAACCTAGTCAAAAAAAATGCATGAAAGCTATTTGCCATGGTCAAATGTATCAAAGACACATGATCCGAGCCCACAACAAAAAGATACACCCACGAGAATTTCACCTAGGTGAATTAGTATTGAAAAAGATCCTTCCAATTCAAAAAGATGCACAAGGCTAATGGACCCTTAATTGGGAAGGATCGAATGTCATGAAGTAAGCCTTCTTCGGAGGGGCCCTAATCTTGTCTGAAATAGATTGTAATGCCTTGCCCAACCCAGTCAACTCAGATTTTGTCAAGAAATATTACACATGGAGGGCGAAAACCTGAAAAGACGTCCTTAAGAAAAAGAAAAAACAAAAAAATACAAACAAAAATAAAAAAGAGAAGAAAACAAAAAGGGTTTGATGAAAATTTGAAAAGGGTATTTGGGTAACCAACCCAATTACAATTGAAAACTCACAAGGGCACTTGAGAAGATCAATTTTGATAGGGCATAGACTGAGATCACTTATAGAACAAAGCGAAGCAATCCTAGGGATCTTCTAAAGATCAACTCATACTAGTCACATTCATTGTTTGAGAAAGATCCTGGAAAGCACCTAAAGAACATTCATGTCATGATCATCAGAGGCATCTTTCGCCCAAAAGATCATACTTCTTACCACTAAATCACTTGTTTGTCAAATAGTATACCAAGTTGTATCTCTTTGTT
>JBBYHM010000027.1:3748253-3775789 GCA_038381775.1 Adansonia rubrostipa
ACCCAAGTAAACCTAGAGTAATCATCTACAATAACAAATCCATATTGTTTACCTCCTAAGCTTAATGTCCTAGTAGGGCCAAAAAGATCAATATGAATAAGTTGTAATACTCTAGTAGTTGAGATAATATTAATTAGGTTAAATGATTGCCTTGGACACATGCATCACATATTCTATCATTATCAAATTTCATTTTTAGCAATCCAACAACAAGCTCTTTTCTAGATAGTTTGAAAATTACGTTCATACTAGCATGTCCTAAGTTTCTATGCCACAACCAATGCAAGTTATCATTATTAGCAACGAAATAAACATTTTGAGAAGATAAGTCATCTAGTGCACAACATAAACATTTCTTTCTCTATGTCATACAAAAATAATTTTATTTTGCCTTCCATCAATGACTTGACAATTTATTGATTCAAAAATAACTTTCATGCCTTTATCACACAATTGGCTAACACTAAGGAGATTATGTTTGAGACCATTGACAAACAAAACAGTTTTAATGTTGGATGAAGAATTGTTACCTATGGTTCCAATACCTTTATTTTGTCCTTTTGAGTTATCACCAAAAGTAACACTTCCTCTATCCTTAGGCCTTAGCTTTATGAATTGATTTTTGTCACTGGTCATGTATTTTTAGCATCCACTATCAAGGTACCAAGAATTTTTCTTTTTTGAATTTGCCTTAAAGCAATGCTTTTCCTCCTACAACCACAAAATCATATTTTCATTTTAGGTACCCAAATTTTCTTGGGTCCTTAAGTATTAGTGTTCAAAATTTTTGCACCTTTTGGAATCCATTTTAATTTTATAGCTTCGTCTTGAGATATGCCAATACCTTTGGGAACCTATATTCTCCTAATAAGCTTGCCTCTATAAGTGATAGTTTTTTAGGAACATGCATAGAGTGTGTAACCAAGTTTATGGCAATTTGTACATATGCTAGATGCATCAAATGATTTGTTTTGAGTTATAAAGAAGTTCTTGAAGTGAGTTTCTTTTTCGATTCTATTATAGCCTAACCATCTTTTTCAAAGAATACTCTTTGTGTTTCTAGCATGTTATTCAATTGTTGTTGTGCTATATAAAACCTTGTAAATAATTTATGCAAGTTTATGTTTTTCTTGGTTAGATCATCAATGTTGACTTATAACTCATCTACTCTCTTCTTAAGATTATCATTTGTCATGCTTAGTGTTTCATTTTCTTCCTTAAGTTTAGAAATCATTTTCTTGTATTTTAAATTCATAACTTCAAATTCTAATGCTAATTCATCAAATGCATCTTGTAATTCATCAAATGAGTAAGTATTAGCATTAGAAAATACCTTGGGCTCATCATGAGCCATGAGACATAGGTTGGCCACCTGCTCATCATCATTATCAGATATGTCACTATCACTCTATGTGGCCACCATAGCCGTTTTCTTTTGCTTCTTCGGGTTTAATTTTTTCCATATTGGATATTCAAATTTGATATGTTCCAGTTTCTTGCACTCATAGCAAATAATTTGTTATTTCTCTTTCTTGCTTGAGTCTCCCTTCATCATTTTTTTTAGGAGGTCTTCTTGCTTTGTTCATTCTCATGAATTTGTTAAATCTTTTCATGAACATTGCCATTTCTTCATCTTTCTCAACCTCTTCATCATCATCACTAGGAGTGGTTGTTTTAAAGGTAACACTTGCCTTCTTTGAGGGTTCTTGCCCATGTTTGATCTTCATTTCATAAGTTAGAAGATAACCTATGAGTTCATCCAAAGACAGTGTGTTAGGATCTTTGGATTATTGAATTGCTGTCACTTTTGCTTCCCAAGACTTGTAAAGACTATTGAGTAGCTTTTTTACCATCTCTTTATTTGGATAGGTCTTTTCGAGTGCCTTCAACCCATTGATGATGTCTATAAACCTATCTGACATTTCTTTGATAGTTTCATCTGTTTTCATCTTAAACAATTCATAATCAAGTGTGAGCATGCTTATTTTGGATTCCTTGACTTAATTTGTTCCTTCATGCGTGGTTGCTAACTTATCCCACGCTTGTTTGGCATTGTCATATAAGGAGACTCTATTGTACTCACTCGGACCAAGAGCACAAAATAATGTGTGCATGGCCTTGGCATTTAATTGTGCCATTTTCGTATCTTGTTCATCCCATTCTTCTTTTTCTTTTGGCACAACACAATCTCTAACTCTCTTCTTTGGGATAGGTGGTCCATTGATGATGATCTTCCATACTTCATAGCCATTTGCTTGGATAAAGAGCCTCATCCTTATCTTCCAATATGGGTAGTTATCACCACTAAAGAGCGAAGGTCTCATGATAGAATGCCCTTCAAGTCCAATAGTATTTGCATTTGTCTCAAAAGTCATGAGACAGACTTTATCTTGGTTTTTCAACTCTTGTGGGCTTCTTAAGGCTTTGATTATAATGTTTGCATTCTCCATTTTTGAGCTAGCAAGGATTTTTTCTCAAGGTTGTGAGACCTATAATGGAGACCAAAACTATAAAACCAATTGTTAGCTTCAAAGGAGAGATTGAACCAAGAGGGGGGATGAATTGGTTCTTATAAAAACTTGATGAATTTAAAGTAAATTGAAAATTAAAAATAAAATAAGGAAGAGAAAAACCAATAATCAATATATAAAGGTTTGGTTCTTTAATTTCGCACCTACATCTTCTCTTCTTGGTACTTTCTTACCAAGGTGATTCCTACAATTTCCTAAGCAAATTGTTACCTTTAAGGCTAAGGTATAACCTTAGACTCTTATCTTTTAAGGCTTGATAGAACCTTTCAATTCTTTTGAGAATTATACCTCAAACTCTCAAATATTTTCACTCACTTTCACACAACCCCTTTTATGATATGAAAGAAATATTTTGCAAACAAATTAAACCTTTAGTAGGTAGATGTTTGCTGGAATTTAAGTACAAGATGAATGAGATACAAATAAGCTTGAAGAGTATAAATTTGATACAAGTAGAAATAAAGAATTTGATGATTTTGAGCTTTTTGTTGTTCAATGATTCAATGAAATTTGTATATCTACTTCTTCAGTAGTTTGAAACCTCCATTTATAGCTAGAAATTGATTCATAGACGTTGGGCATTTAATGTGGTGGTTGGAGAGCTGTTGTAGCCTTCATAAATGCTTGTTTCCGTTCAATCCCGTGCTATAGTATCGATACAATACAAATAGTATTGATACAGAAATAAAAAAAGTGACTGTTATAGCTTGTATCAACATAGGGATCTAAGTATCGATACTAATCAAGTTGTAATGATACAGATACTATTATATCGATACATTTGAAGGTTTCAACCAAACCTTGGCTACTACTAAGCCTTGTATTGATACACATGGGGTGAGTATCGATACTAAGCAGGCTGTATCGATACATGCATGCTTGTATCGATACATATGAGGGTTTCATCCAAACCTTGGCTAGTGCCAAGCCTTTTATCGGTACATATGGGGTGAGTATCGATCCTAAGCAAGCAGTATCGATACTAAGCACTTGTATCGACACATTTAAGGATTTTTAAGCATAGTATCGATACATTTGTTCTTTGTATCGATACCAACCTACAAAAATGTTTGTGAAATGATTTTTGTTGACTCAAACAAATCTCAAAAATTATTCTAAGTATAAAAATATTTTTTAAAGCATATAATTTTTGACAAATTACAAACTTAGTATTTTTCAAAATGTTTTTTAATTTAAGCACAAATACCAAGTTGAGTATTAATTTAACTTAAGTTATTTGTTATATCAAAACCAAAATTAAGGTTAACAAGATTAATTATTTTCAATATTAATAAAGGTTATCATCTAAGTAGTCTATAAATATATGCCGAATTAAATGACTTACAAGATCATTCAATGTGAAATATGTTTTGATAAAAGGCAGGATCATGCAATTAAAAATTGTTTATATACCACGGCACTAAATTCTTTGAGAATGCAGAGATTATATCAAGGTATTGTGTTTATGTTTTCAAGATAAACTTATTTCTCATCTTAATTATATGTTGCCTTCGTAGGATGAACTTATTCATATTTTTATGGTCAGATGAGAAAGATACGTATAAGGAAGTTCTTGCCTTCCTATTTTTTTTATCTATTAACTTTCCAATAGAGTTATCATTTTATTGCCAAAAAAAAAAGGCACATAAGAATAACTTCCTACACATAAGTTATTATGTTGAAATTATTTTAACTTAACCCTAGAAGTTTTTTTTGATAAATTAGGAAGGGAGAGAGGATGCTTGGAATTGGATCTAAGCTTACATGCCAACTCAACGCACTCCTAGCCACAAGTTAAAAGGTTGTTAGCTCTTGGAAGTTACATTGGAATGATTCTACCAACTATTGGAGTTTGTTTCCAACATTTCACACTCGCACATAAAGCAATACTTTCTTTTCATAGATGTTTATTTCCAACATTTCAAACTTGCACATAATGCAATACTCTTTCATAAAGATTTCAAGGAATCGATATCTCTTTTTATTTTTTTTGCAAAGTTCATACAAGAAAATAGACTATGCATCATAATTCTCAAATCCATCTAGTCACATTTCAAATTTTTAATGATTTCTCTTATATTAAAGATAATATAAATTTTTGTATTCACAATTGCATTTACAATATAAAAACAATTAGTTAACCAATAAATACAACCGAATATGATAGTAAAACGATCTTTTCTTTTTCTTAAACTTTGTTGGATGCGTCATATCAGATCAAATCATTTATGACCATTGGCACAGTCTAAGATAGCTAGCATCAAATTGAAACTTTAAAAAGTAGTTAATGGTCATAAGGATACTAAATAGAGATCCTAGTTGATGTCGCAGGTCTTGCATAACTTAGAAATAAAGATTAAATCTTTTGTTACCCATATTAGTCAAAAAATGCACACATGGTATAAAACACCTGCTACAATATTAATTTCCTTTTGCGTTAGAACATATGTCTTTTCATAATATCAATACCATAGAGGTAATAGTTCAATATACTTAATATCTAACTTTAGCCACAACTCTACTTTTTTAATAAATTTAATAATAAAACTTTCACTTGGCATACATAGATTGATAAAGTGATTTATGATAATATTCACTTTCAATCATAATTTTTTTTCTTCTATTACCTTATATTAACATGTTATCAAGGCGAATAATTGAGCTCCAATAAAGCTATTAGTTTTAAATCTTGAAACTAATCTTATTTCTACTCAAAACTAAACTTTAGAGGTTATTGCTTGTGTGAGAAAGCCAATTATCTATCCAACATACCTTTAATCTCATATACGTGCCTGACATATAGATACACATATTTGTATGCTTTCATCAAACAAAGTATTGAACATTAGTTTGCATTAAACATTATCAACAATAAACACAAATGGTAAAGTACAATTTGTTTAACTTGAATAACTTAGCAAGTACATAAAATCCAACGCAATCCTAAGAACTAACATATTCATTAAACACATTTCTTGGAATTGATTTTGTAAACTGATCTGGAATTATCCTATGCCTAGATATGTAATGCATGTTGATTTCTTTATGTGCAACCATGTCTCTCACAAAATGACACTTAGCATCTATATGTTTAGTACTTAAATAATATTTAGGATCTTTCATGAATGCGAATGTAGCTTGAATATTATAATTCACCAACATGGAGTTTGATGCATCATTATTAAATCTCAAATTATTCAAGAATCTTTTAATGCAAATCATCTTTTACATTGTTGTTGGAATACAACAAATTCAGCTTTCATATTAGACAATGTTATACAAGCTTGTTTCTTACTACTTCAGGAGATGACTCTATTTTTAAGTAAGAAAACATACATAAGGCAAACTTCCTTTCATCTAAATCTTTTTCCCAATTGGTGTCTGTAGACCCAATTTAAATGCAAATCACTTCCTTGATAGCATAACGAATAATTAATAGTGCCTTTTAGATACCTCACTATCCTTTTAATTACTTTCTAATTGGGCTAACCTAGATCTAATTGATATCTATTAATAAGTCTAACTACTTTAAAAATATCGATCATTGTGCACATCATATCATATGGCTTCACTTAGCACTAAATAAAGAACTCTTTTCATTTGTTCTTTTTCTTATGGTGTCTTAGGACCTTTTTTATACTTAGGCCTTTTTATTTTTAGTTTAAGTATCAGTAGGCTTCAATCTTGCATTTTGAATCGTTCAAGAATTTTCTTACTATATAACTCTTATAAAAGACCAAGTAATTTTTTATAACAATCCCAAGTAGTTTTTCGCTTGTAGAATGTAAGTTCCTTCACTCATGTCTTTCATTTTAAAATTTGAGGATGGCCAATTTTTCACTATAATTATATTCTTTTTATCATTCTTAACCAACAATATGTCCTCCACAATAAACGACAAGATTAGTTCTTTAAATAGTTTTTCTTCTAATTTTTTATATAGAAAAATAGTTTTTATATCCATTTGATGCAACTTCAAATCTAAACTTGCTAGCATCGCCTGAATTTAGCATACAAAGGTAACTTTACAAAGGGAGAAAAAGTTACTTAACAGTCATTTTCCTTTTATTGAGTATACCTTTAACTATAAGGCGTGCCTTGCATTTTTCAATAGTCCTGCAAGACTTACGCTTACTCTTAAGAATCAATTTGCTCCCAATTACTTTGCATCATTTCGGTAGACCACTAAATTTCAAAATATTATTTAATCTCATTAACTCCTTGTTTTCTTCCATTACCTTCATCCATTTTCCTTTTTGCGTTAAAGGAAAAAAGCTTTTTAAACATTTCTTGGTTGTTCATCTTATGGGTAATCATGAAAACTTCTTCTTTTACATTAAAATGATGTTGAAGAATATTTTCATGATTAATACACCTGAAATGTGATTCTTGTGAAACAAATTTATCACCTTTTATCATGCTTCCATTCTGATGACATATTGTTGGTACATGGCATGAATATGCATCAATTTATTTACAATAATTAAATTGTAAAGGTCTTCTATCTTATAAAAAGATATATCATGATTAATCTCAACCTTACTTAAAAAATCATTTTTCAGAAAATGGCATCCTGAGATTCAAATTTAGTTACACTTACAATTGCTTGTTCACCCATGAACACATACCCCTTTGGATGCTCAAAGTATCGTATAAATATAATATTTTCTTTATTCTTAGACCTAACTAGCCATGTTGATAATTAGACTCATGAAAATAGATAATGTAACCTTCATATCTCAAATTACTAAGAGCTTATTTGGCCCTGCTTTTTTTTTAATTTATAAGTTAAAATAAAACTCTTATAAAAAAATAAGAACATAGGTAATGCAACCCAAGGTCTAAAATTACTAAGACCCCTATTTAGCCTTTTTTTTTAGAGCTCTTATGAAAATAAAAACTTAAAAAATAAAGCAAAAGCTATTTGGTAATTTAACTCTTCAAGTTACTTATTATGCAAACATAAGTTGAAAAGAAATAAAAGATGAAAATTTTACTTTTTTCTTTTTCTTTCTCTAAACTGAGAAGGAATATTTTCTTTAGCTCTCTAAAAGAATTTTGAAAAGAATTAATGAATTTTTGGTAAAAGTTATTGTGCTTTTTAAAACAAGATATCAGTAAACTCTTTTTCTTAACTTTTCTGTTGTCTTAATTTTTTTTCCATTTTTCATTAAAAATAAGTAACATAAATTTTAAGAGTTAGGCACAACTTGCTTGACCTTACTTTTATTTATAAAAGGTAGATAAATTGAAAACAAGAGGCCAAATAAGCACTAAGATTGGGTTTTCTACTAGTCCATAATTCATAAAGGGTGGATGTAACTAACTTGAAAGGTACTTTTTTCAATACATAAGCAGCTGTAAATTTCACATTACTCAAAAAGGTGATAGCCAAAATTTGTCTGGGCCATCATAAACTTAATCATTTTTAGAATAGTTATATTTCTTTCCTCTATCACACTGTTTCGTTATGGATTCCTAAAGAACATTTACCTGCCTACTTATTCTTTTTTGTCACATAAATATCTAAACCAATAAAACAAATACTCACATTCTTGGTCCATTCTAAATGCCTTGGCATTTTCATCTTCTCTTTAAGACAAATTTCAAGATCCAGTTGCAAAAACTCTTAAAATAAATTTCAAGATCAAGTCTTAAAGATCTCTAACTTTCTTTTCTATTCTTATGTTGAAACGTTACAATTGATTGAAAAAAAATTAAAAAAAAATGCACAAACCATAAAAAAAATGCATTACTTTGTAATTGATTTGATTTATTAGGTATTCATGAATCTCACATAATTTTGTTTAAGATGAAGTAAAATGAATCATTTGTTAGATTTAAACGGAAATATAATTTTTGATGTTTTAATTTATACCTTATATTTCTTTAAAACTCTAATGAGTTTGAACTTACTCTTACTAAAAATATTGGAAATTATATTTGTACTGGAAGAAATTGTTTTATGAGTTGTGTTGGTTGTAAATCTAAGATACGACAAAGTCCAACATTAAAATCCCATTTGATTGATATTTTTTTATTTTATTTTTTATAAAAATAAATAAAATATAAAAATATAAAACACAAAAAATTATAAAAATGCACTAAAAGGGTAAATATAAAAAATAAACTAAACATAGCCTAACTTTTTCTTATGCATATTATCCCATCAAAAATAAATATAAGCATGCTTAGTTGATAAAAATGTTATTAAGTTCTTATTTTAATAGGTACTTACATAATAATTCATTCAATTAAAATCCTAATAACATTGATTAAATGGTTGATATAGCAATAACATCAAATGAAATCAACATATGGCAAAAAATATCACATCAATAGCACAACTATGATGTCATGTTATCATGAAAAGGGAAAAAAAACTAAAAATTAAAAAAAAATTAAAAATTACAAAAAATCAAAATAAAATGGAAAATTAAAAATTTTTTAAGCACAAAATAAAAAATTTTAAAAATATAAGAATTTCAAAATTTTTAAAAAGATCTTGAAAGTTAAAAAAATTAAAAAGAAAAATTTAAAAATTATCAAAATTGATATTATTGAAAAATTAAAAGTTTTTCATATAAAGAAATTTTAAAATAAAAAAATAAAAATTCAAAATTAAACAATATTGAACATTTAAAACTAAAATATTGTCTAGAAATTTAAATTTTAAATAGAAAAAGAAGATTTAAAAAATGAGGGGTAAAAATTGAGGAGAAGTATGAAGGGGAAAGGAAAAATGGAAGAAAGGAGAAAAGTGCCACTAATGTTGGGCAACTGATCAATGCAGATCTGCTTGAATTAGGGCAGACTAATCTCGGGTCAATCAATCAGAGCCTCTAACACCTTTCTCCCTCTTCTTTTTATCTTCATTCTTTTCCCTTTTTTTGTTTTAATTTTTTTTAATTTTGAATTAAAAAATTCACATTATAATTGAAAAATCAAATTTTAAAAGTTTTTAAATTAAAATTTTTATTTTTTATTTATATTTTTAATAAATTTCATTTATCACATAAGTTGTTGTTCAAGTTGTTGTATATCAAATTACGATAGCAAATTGATTAAGGATAGAAAATAAAAAATTAGATGATCTAGTTCTTCATGAACTAGCAAAGTATTTCCAACTTTTTATTATTGTAAAAGCTTGTATAAAATGCTCAAAACTCATGATCTCTCTACTTCTTAACTTATCTACTTCTTGATCTTACAAATTTCTCTATATTTCTAATGTATTTTTACCTCATAAACTCATACGGTAAGATGTAAGAAAATTTTCAACATTTTTGTCAATATTTAACACTACATTCATAAGCTATAATTAAGGCATGAGATCTTTAGATTTTTTCATATTCATCAAGTCATCCACCATTTAATGTTTTCAGAATACTTCCGCTTAGATGACTATTCACTATGAATATGCCTTGTTAGAACCTTACTAAGAAAAAACTAGTGGGACAAAAACTTAACAAAGGAAAATGAGCACACCATTCATAGGAAACTTTTTCCCCTCAAAATAATATCAATTTATATAATGTCTATAAGCTAATTCATTCCAATGTTATGCACATGTTTCTAAAAATTAAAGTTAGTAAAGCCTTTGTCAATAGATCTGCTGGATTATTACTTAAGCGAATTTTGCAAATATCAACATCACCTTTCTTTAAGAGTTCATGTGTGTAATTTTGGTGAAATTTGTTTGGTTCTGTCACCACTAATATATCCTCCCTTTATCAGAGTGATACATGCAAGATTATCTTCATATAAAATTGTTGAGCTCTCTTTAATTGTTAGAGGATCACACTTTTCTTAAACACGTTGAATCAATGATCTTAATCATATATATTCTTGACTTGCTTCATGAAGTGCTAGTATTTCAACATGATTTGAAGAAAGAGCAATAATAATTTGTTTTACAGATCACCAAGATATAGCAATATTGTTGTATGTGAATAAATACCCAGTTTGTGACCTTCTTTTATATGGATTTGATAAATATCCAGCATCTGCATATCTTAACAACAGTGAATGTTATTGTTTTGAATATAAAATCTTATATCAGTTGTTCCACGAAGATATTGCAAAAGATATTTAATTTTTCCAATGTCTTTTGGTTGGTGCAAAACTATATCTTGCTGACACATTAACAGAAAATGCTACGTCTGGTCATGTATTGTTAGCATGATACATTAGTGTGCCAATTGCTTTAAGATATGATACTTTGAGATAAAAAAGTTCCTTTTTTATCTTCTTGAGAATGAAAAATGTCCTTTTTGGTATCAAGTGATTGAACAACAATTTGTGCACTCAACGGATGTGCTTTATCAATATTAAATCTCTTTAATATTTTCTCAGTATATGTTGATTGATAAATAAATATCCCATTAGTTAAATACTCGACATGCAGGCCAAGGCAAAATTTTTTTCCCTAAATTTTTCATCTCAAATTCTTTAGTTAAAAATCCTCTACTTCTACAAGCTTTTCAGAAGTTCCTATGATGTTTAAATCATTAACATATACTGCAATAATAGCAAATCTAGATTTTGATTTCTTAAAAATAACATATAGGTAAATTGGATTATTAGAATATTTAACCTTTAAGAGATATGTACTAAGTTGATTGAACGACATCCATCTAGATTATTTCGATCCTTACAAAGATCTTTGTTAATCTAATTGAGTACATTTCTCAAGGCTTCGAGTTATATGCTTCAAGCATTTTGAATCCTTCATGGATTTTCATGTAAATATCAGTATCAAGTGATCAATATAAATCAACTGTTACAACATCCATAAGACGCATTTAAAATTTTTCAAACATTGCTAGACTTATCAAAAAATCTAAGTGTAATTGCATTCATCATTGGAGAATATGTTTCTTCATAATCAATCTTTAGTCTTTGCAGAAAACCTTGGGCTATAAGCCTCACTTTATATCTAACAATCTCATTGTTTCCATTATATTTTCATACAAAGACCTATTTGTAACCACAATTTTATATTTTCAAGGGTTTAAACTGCAAGTCCAAAAACTTTACGATTTGCAAGCAAATTTAATTCAACTTGGATTGCATATTTTCGTTTCAGCCAATCACTTTTATGTCAACATTCTTGAACAAATTTTGGTTCAAGATCCTTGCTTTCTTTTATTAAATTAGTAGCTACTATATATGCAAATATTTGATTAATAATAATTTCATTTTGATTCTCATACCTTTCCTGTAGTAAATAAATTATTTAGATCTCTTTATTTTCAGGTACCTAACATTCTTCTAAGTTGTTTCTTCATTTATGTTTGGAATAATCTTTACAGGAGTATTAAAAACTATAGAGCTACCAACATGCTTATTTTATTCCTTTTTTTTCTTGGATTTTTATCTTTAGAACAAATAGGTCTACGAAGCTTTAAGTGTGTATTAGACACGTTTGCTAAAGTTTTATCACATTGTTCTTTTAGAACATCAATCCCAGCAGGAGCATTTAATGTAGGTATATTTGATTTAGTTTTTTTTAGCATCAGCAAAGGCATCTAGTAATTGGTTTGCAACATTTTGCAAATGATTAATTTTTTGAACTTTCAGTTCACATTGATTTTTGTGAAGTTCAAAATGAGATAAAGATGATGCATTCCATGAGATTTCTAGTTTTTTTAGCTTTTATTTTTTTCCCCTAATCTTGCGAATCTTATTTCATTAAATTGACAATCAGCAAATTGTGCTATGAAGACGTAAGCAGTCAATGGTTCAAGGAGTTTGATAATCAATGGAGATTCAAATCCAACATAAATTCCTAATCTTCTTTGTGAACCCATTTTTGTGCATTGTGGTGGAGCAATTGAACATATACTGCACAAACAAAGGTTTTTAAACGGGATATGGTTGGTTCTTGGCTAAAATCGAATTGTAATAGAGAGTACTTGTGATAAGCAGTTGGCTTTGTTCTAATAAATGCCATAACATGAAATATAGCATGTCCCCAAATAGAGCTAGGCATGTTTGGTTTCAAAGTAATGGTTAGCAATTACCTACAAGAATTTAATTAAAGACTTAGTTAAACCACTTTGTGTATTCACATGTGCTATAAGATGCTCTATAGTAATTCCAATTGATATGCAATAATCATTAAAAGCTTGAGATATAAATTCTCCTGCATTCTCAAGATAAAATTTCTTAATTGTGTAATCTAAAATTTGTGCTCTTAACTAGATTATTTATGCAAGGAATGTTGCAAATACAATAATTTTTATTTTATAATAACAAATAAACATGTGACCAACGAGTTAAGGCATTTATTAATACCGTAAAATATTAAAATGGTCTATATGATGGAATTATAGGCCTACATTTATCTCCATGAATACTTTTTAAAAATTAAGAAGATTTAATTATGATTTTAGATGGTGATGGCTTAGTAATAATTTTACCTTAAGCGCAAGCAGTGCATGAAAATTCATTTGGTAAAAGAACCTTTTGGTTTTTTAGTGCTGTCTGCTTGAATTTCAATAATGCTTCTCATCATTGTTGCACCTGGATGACCTAAACGATCAAGCCAAAGAATAAAACTTTTTGGGTTGGATAACTTTTGGTTAACTACCAATATCAGATTCTATATGACTGATATATGATAGTATAATCAAGAAGATAATGCAGGCAACTTTTCTATTACATGCTTTCTACTTGAGATAAGCATTGTTATATATAAAATTCTTTCTCATCTTCATTTATGGTTTCAGTATGATAACCATTATGTTGTATCTCTTTAAAACTTAGTAGATTTCTTTATGATCTACTAGAATATAAAGTATTGTTTATTAATAATTTTGTTCCTTCAAGGAGCATAAATGAGGCTCTTCCAGAACCTTCAATTATGTTTTAAACTCCAGATATTGTATTGACTTTTGCTTCAGCTAATTTTAACTGAGAAAAATATATTTTATTTTTGAGAATGGTGTGAGTTATTGCACTGTCTCTAGACATAGATATCCAACATTGAATTCAGATATATTTAGATTTCTTTAAAATAAACAAATAGAATGCATATAAAAATTATAAATATAAAAATAGGAATAAATTGTCAAAGATTTTTATTTGTAATATAATCTATAAATATGTAAACCTAACATACTACATTAAAGATAACATAAAATTAAAACTAAGTTGTAAAAGTAGGGCTAATAAACTAAATATGATAAATAAAATAACCTAGCCAAGATGAAAATTTTCATCACTAATTATGTGATTAACTTCTCTATCAACATTTTTAAGAAATCAGAAACATCAAGGTGTGTGATGCCAATCACAATATGTTGTTCAATCAAATTTGTTTCTGCATTTGCACATTTCCTTTTTTCTTTCAAAAAAGCCTGATAAAGATCAACAAAATGTTTGGACAGATGACAACTATTTGACCAATGATTTTTCATGCCATATTCATAGCAATCCGTTTCTGTATTTTTTGAGAGCTTTTTTTGTAAAATTTTGCCTTTTCCATGTTTCTCTTCATTATTTTCTAATCTTTTAAAATTTTAGCTGTTACGACCATCATGATATCCACCATTGCCATGGCTACAATCACGACCTTGTCCATGACCATGACCATGACAACCATATGACATAGCATTCACTTCAGCAAATGGCCTTGAACTACTTTGTCGTGATTCATAGTTTTTCATTAAATGTTCATTATTTTGTTCAACAACAAGAAGAGATTATATCAATTCATAATATTTTTTAAATTCGCGCTCATGGCATTGTTGCTGTAGGAGCATATTAGAAATATGAAAAGTAAAATAGGTTTTCTCCTTCATATCTTTGTCAATAATATTTTCTTTGCATGACTTTAATTGAGAAGTAATTCTAAATACTAGGAAAATATACTGGCTTACTATTTTAAAATCGTATAATCGTAAGTGATTCCATTCATAGCGAGCTTTTGGAAGAATTATTTATTTATGGTGGTCACTCCTTTCAAATTTTGCCAAAGGACATATGAATCCTTTATCGTAAGGTATTCGGCTTTTAGTTCTTCATGGAGATGGTGGCAAAGAAATATCATTGCTTTAGCACGATCCCATAGGGATGGTGTAGACACCTAATTTTGTCCAGACCCCTTTTCCCAACAGTTCAAAAATATCTGAGATTAAAAGCTAAACGGCCACTTGGTGGTGGTAGATTTTCGAAAGGTGAAATGAGCATTTTCAAAACTTATTTAATTGTGCTTAATTGACTGCAGGTGCATGTGACAAAATTAGTGCCTTTTCAAGGGTCGCACAGAATAAATCTCCGATGAAAAGATAAATACAAGGTAAAATATTTAATTTTTAACTTTATACTTTTGAAATTTTAAAACTTATTTTTACAGATATTATCACGGTCAAATTTTTCACTTTTAAGAATTTTTTGAGAATTTTTCGTCAAATTTGGAAAGTTGATTGTTGTATATTTTTACTAATACCAATTTGGTATTTATGCTAATATGCAATCTGAAAAATCAAAAATATTTAGGGAAAATTTGTATTAGCATTTTTTACCGTAACGTATTAAGCTGTCAGTTTTGGGACTTAATTTTAAAATTTTCACATTACCACAATATCATATTTTAAAATTTTTTGATAAAAATATTTTTGAATTTCAGATTTTTATCTTTATTATTTTTATAAACTAATATTTTGGTTGATATGTTGGATAAAATTCATTTTTTTATAAAATTTGAATATATTTTTGAAATTTTCTTGTTTTCAAGATACGAAATTATCTATTCTATAAATTTTTGCGATAAGATTTTTTTTGAGTTTATAATTTTTAAAATTCTTCAAATATTTTCATTAAATACATATGAAATCGGTTTTTGAAAATTTGAATTATTTTATGAGTTTTGCATGTTTTTTGTGTAACAATTTTCCTTGATAAGGGTTTTTCTCATAAAATTTTATGAGTCTGAAAATTTAACAGTTTTCTTCTCTGAACATTAAAATTGATTTTTTATTAGAATAAATTAAATTTATCATATGAAATACATAATTTTTAATTGTTAATTTTTATAATTTAATCATTCTAATTAATTTTGATGGTATAATTTTACATAATATCTATATAAATATCATCCAAAATTCTCTAAACTTTGATGATGTCATGGATGACATAATCCATTAAAAGATAAACTTAATCAATATAAATCAAATCAAAGTAAAATAAAAATAAATGAATAACGAAAGAAAAAAGAAAAAAAGTGTAAAAACATATAGAACCCATCAGCCAAGTCAATTCTTGAGGCCTTAGCCTACTCTTCTCTTCTATAAATAGGGGAAGAAAATTTGCATCAAAGATTTTAGGCTTTAGGAAGAAAAAACAAAGAAAAGAACACAAAATACATAAATTTTCATGCCTTGCTAATGTAAAATTCTTGTAAAATTCTTAATTTTTGTTCATTTCTTATTTGATTCTTATTTTTAATGAGCCAAATGGATACTTGTGCTCGAGACTTTTGATTTATGTTGAAAGGCCAAGTATGATGGCTATGATTAAAGTTTTTTATTTTGGTTGTTTTAGTTAATTTTTATTAGAAATAGTTTGATTTTCTTTAACATTATTTGTCTTTTTAGATATATATATATATATTGTTATTTGCATGTATACATGTTTATATAATTTTTCTTAATATTTTCACATTGTTTTATATGGATTTATTCGTTATTTTTTATGTTTTTATGCATATTTATGCTTGGTAAAAATTATAACATGTATGTATGTTAATATTTATCAAAATATGAAATGAAAAAAATTATTTTTATTGAAAATATTATGCTGGCTAAATCTGATGGGTATTTTTGATAATATTTTATGCTTAATTTTGTGATGATTTTATGTTTTTAGGCTATTTTGTAATATTAAAAAATCTAATGACTAAATTGTAAAGTATTGAAAACATTCTTCAAGACCATTCTTGCTTGGCCGAGAGTCTCTAGCAGGTGAAGAGTGTTTCTTGCATATTCTAACATATTTTTGGCATTTTTAGCATTTTAGGGACCTTTCTATAACTTTAAAAAGTTTGGGGACTAATTTGCAAAATGTAAAAAAAATTGTTTTGTGGTCTTAGGTGTTTGGCCGAATCATTTTCATGATTCATGGTATGGTTTTTGTGTTTTTTTATGATATGTTTTGTGTTAATTTACGCTTTTCTATTATGTAAGGACTAAATTAAAAATATAGAAAAGTTTTTAAATTAATTAGAAAAATATGTAGTTAAGGGTACTTTGGTTATTTTGAAATATTTCTAACATTTCTATGGTCTTTCATAGGGTGTAAAAATTATTGAAAGTTTTCATATTCTTTCGGTTTTTCGTTAGGGTACAAAATGCAATTTTAAAAAATTTAGAGACTTATTTGAAAAATTGCATAATTTTTTTCTAAGCCATAGGCGCTTGGCCAAATTGATTATGTGGTTTTTGATATAATTTTTATGATTTTTTGTGATCAATTCTGTGTATAATTATCTATTTATTTTGCAAAAGGGCTAAATTGTAAAGTTGGAAAATATTAAGGACCATTTAGAAAAACTTTGCATTTTAGAGTTAATGCGATATTTTTGATATTTTAAAAATATTTTTAACATTCCTACGATCTTCTGTAGGTGTGTAAAAATTATTAAAACTTTTCGTATTTCTCTGATTTTTTGGTGGGGTATGAAATGCAGTTTTGAAACGTTCAGGGACCTATTGCAGTTGTTGCATTTTAGGTCAATCTTAAGTTTTTTAAGTTGCCCGTGGAGGGTATAAATGTTATTTCATATCATTTCTGAGTCATCTAGGTTACCAAGATACTTATAGGTCAATGGTACACCTTAGGGTATTTTAGTAATTTTTTTAGAACTAAGTCCTAAGTGATCATCAGAATACTTATAATCGAAGGTGTCCAAAAGTAGGTACATTTGTTCATGATGTCATCTAGCCTTTTAGGTTACGGGAATACGATTACATTGAAAGTACAGCTAAAGGGTACTTTAGTAATTTATCTTAGAACCAAATCTTTTATGGTCATCACGATATTTATATGTCCAAGGTGTATAACAAGGATAGGTTCATCTTTTATAGAATCATCGAGCCCTTTAGGTTACTGGGATACTTTTATGTCGAAGGTAAACTTTAGGGACATTTTAATAATTTATGTTAGAACCAAGTCCTATGTTATAACAAGGATACTTAGATGTCGAAGGTGTACACTAGGAACATGTTCATTTGTCTATGAGGTTATGGAGCCTTTAGGGTACTGGGATATTTATATGTCAAAGGTATTACTTAAGGATATTTCATTAATTTGATTTATTTTAAAATCAAGTCCTTTAGGGTCACCAGGATACTTTTAGGTCAAAGGTGCATTTTAGGGGACATGTTCATCATTTTGACCAAATTAAAGTCCTAAGAGTCGAGTTTAGTACTTTTTATCTAAACTGAATATTAGGATAATTTTTAATATTCATAATAAAATTGGAATTTTTGTAAATTAAGGCAATGTCTTCAATGTCAAAATAATACATGGAATTTCTTCAAGCATATAAGAGGGATTCTACATATTATTTTAATACCAAGATATCCTTTTAAAAAAAATTAAAATAAAATCTTTTATATTCCTCTGGCCCTCTAGTGGGGTACAAAAGATATTTTAATTTTCAAAATCTTAGTGTTCCAGTTTTCCAACAGGATATGAAAGAGAATGATAAAAATCTTTGTGTTCTTCTAGTCTTTCAAATGGTTACGTAAGATATTTTGATTTTCAAAAATTTCAAAAACTTGATTTTCTCGACATGGAATAATAAATTATTTTATAACATATTATATATGGAAATATAATTAAATATCGAATATTGAAATAGAATAGAAATCAAAATTTATGTTAGCACATGATTAATAAGGTACCGATTGTTGGGCATCACAAGAACGTCGATCCTTACTTATGATTGTAGCCAACTCTTGGATGCTTTCATGCGATCTCTGATATTTTCATAGATCTCGGAGTTTACTTTTAAAGGTTTTGTAACCCTTGAAATGTGAACTTCGATAGGTGACCAATCTCATTGGCCAAAATAAGATTGGTGGCGACACCAGAAAAATGGTCATTTCATAATGACTATTTAGAGTTAAAATCGAGTAAGCGATTCATCTCGACAACTCAGTCTCCACACATGAAAAATAAAGAATAATAATAATGATATGGCCCCTAAAAAATAAGAGAATAATGATATATTACTTTATGTAGGAATAAGGGGTACATCCGCCATTTTAAGTCAGGTTGGTCAGGATTCATATCCGGGCCACGTTGCAACAAATGCTCATTTCCTTCTTTAATTGTTTCACCAAGATTCATGGCTTTTAGGTGAATTTTAGCATCAATTGCCTATTGCAAATAATTTTTACTTGATATAACAAGGGCAATGAACTCAAGCTTTGTAAGGTTTGACATCGTAAAACTAATAGATAATAAAAGAAATTAGAATACAACTATGTGAACATATTTCATGACATGAATGATCATAAATAAATATATGCAATATATTATGAAACTTGATATTTTATTTAAAAGAAATCAAATGATAATTAGTAGAAATTATGAACACAAATTATTTTTTAAAAAATTTGTTCTTCAAATATTATATCGCTTTCGGAGACTAATATAAACATATAGATTAATCTTTTTCAAGAGTATAAAATAATATAAATTTATCATCTTCAAGTGACAACAAACAAAACCTCTTTCGGAGATTAATTGAAACCAATTTCTAACCTCTTATATAGGTAAATATAATCTCATTAGAAGATTAAGTGTAAAATTAGAGGAGTTTAAATATATACTTATCATCATAAATGAAGAAAAATAACAAAATAACAAAAAAAAACTTTGAATTTATATGTAGTGAATTAGTGCCTTCAATTATTAATTTGGTTAGAACTTCGTGCTGGTAACATGTTGTAAATCAAATTAAGACAGCAAATTTATTAAGGATACGGAAATAAAAAATTAGATGATCTAGTTCTACATGAACTAGCTAAGTGTTTCCAACTTTCTTATTGTTGTAAAAGCTTGTACAAAATGCTCAAAACTCACAAATTTCTTTACTCCTTAATCTGACAAATTTCTCTACACTTCTCATGTATTTTTACCTCATGGCTCATGCCTTTACATAGGCAACTCCAATGGTGGGAATGTAAAAAAAACGTTCACCATTTTTGTTAATATTTAACACTACAATTATGAGCCACAATTAAAGTATGAGATCTTTAGACTTGTTCATATTCATCAAGTCATCCACTATTTAATGTTTTCATAACAAGAGTACATAATTAATTATTTTTATTATTTAGGTCTCAATCTGATCGAAGATGTACGGTACATGAGTAAATATATAATTAACCCATTCTATACCCATCATATGAGCCAAGCTGGCTCCACAAGGGAGTGTCTTTCTGCCTTGTTTTTCACTATGCTCTTGCTCTTTACTTACTCGATTGACAAAACTGAATTGGAGCTCCTCTCGCACTCTCTCTCCCTCTCTCTCTCTCTCTCTCTCTCTCTCTCTTTGCAGTAACAGAGCCAGTTTTTAGCATCAACAACTCGTGAACATATTCGAGACACTTTAATTTAAAGTAATAAAGTTTTGCTAAAAGTTATTAATTCAAGATGGTATCCTCTTTATTACAAGGGATTAAAAAAGATAGAAGTTCCAAGGGGAAGAAAACAATTCCAATGCTGGATTTGGAATCCAATTGGCATCCACTTAAACACAAACTCAAAAAAGAGCGCGCGACTTAAAACTAGGTTATAAAACGGTAAAAATACTGATAGATTGATGATTTTGTGTTCATTAGTATAGGGAAAGAGAAATTTGAATGAACCCAATTTGGCAATGGCATGGCATCCACATCTTCAAGATCTTTATTGGGAGATGCGACAATTCATGAATTTCTCGTGAATAACATTATTGTCCATTAGAATTTTCCCCCAACTATGCCCACCACTTTGATAACCCTTTTTGCCCAAAATTTGTCCTTACAAGACAAGGCAGCGCTGAGTCAGGCACATGTTAACAAGCCCCACCTGTAGAATTTGCTTAAATTTTGATCCCAAAAATATAAGCTACTCATGTAAAAAGCCCATAAAAGTCACAGATCTAACTCACGCAACTAACAGAAGGAAAGAATATTACAACGTCAACGACAACAACAACTAGAAGCCATACTCATGCCTTAACTAGACTTGCATGATAATACAACAAAGTGGACAAGCAAAAAGCAAACTGATAAAAATGCAAGATGATGTTGGGATAAATTGAGGGCAACCGATGACGATTGATCATATATCTCAGAAGAATCTACAGGTAGGGGAAATCCGTCGCTGTTTAGAGTGCAGGATGAAGGGCTGGAACCATCTTTGCTCATCATCATCGCTCGTAAAGCCGCAGAAACTGTTCGAATGTAAGCAGTTCGGTTCTTTGCAAGAAGCCAGGTGAGACCCATCAGCTGGCAATCTTTGTTGCGCATTTTGGTGGTCCTCTTATCCTCTGACTTGCTTGAACTCAAAGTAGTGTTCTTGTTGAGCTGCACTTAAACTAACTGTCCGTTAAAACAAGAATTTTTTTAACAACTAATTAATTAGTTGGTGTAACATCTAAATCAAAAATCAATTTCTAAGCTTCCCCTTTGAGCCCTTGATAGCCAGCAAGCAAGTCTACAAACGGTTTAAAAGACTCGAAATTAACATCAAAAGGTCATTAATCTGCGACCAAATAATCTTTGGATGCATTTCGAATTTTGATATATTGCCAAACTCCACCAAAATAATCTTAGATTATGATGGTTTCAATTAATAACGGTACATATAAAAAGTTAATTAATAAGTTAAATCCAACTATCTGCATTCGTTTCATCCTTTGTCCCCCATTGGCTTTGTATGAACTCTCAGAACTACATTAATATTAGAACAATTCTAAAATAATAGACAACGTTTTCAGGAAACAAATAAGAAGAAAAACGTGGATAAAGAGAAAAACAAAAATAAAAATGAAATGGGAAAATTGGATGGATTCTTCATTCAGGGAGATTAGATTTCACCCTCTGAGTTGCGCCTGTAGTGGCCATGTAAAACAATCTAAATAAAAGGAAAGGAAAAAACCACTTTACCAATTTGCCAAAAAAAAAGGTGAAAAACTAAAATCCCCAACTTGCCAGTCAGGTAAGAGGAGAAGAAAAACCTAATTAGATCTTCAGTTGAGAACAAACTTAGTTAAGCAAGCAAACAGAAACAACCAATTTGAGAGTGAAAGCTAGAAAACTTACCAAATGAAGACTTTTCAAGCACTTGTTGCATCCTCCAAGACCAGGAAATCCATTAACATTGGTGCTGCTGCTCAAGCAATTTCTTTCCAATCTCTCCACATTCTCATCCCCAACAATGTTCCCCTTTTGATCCACTGAGAACGCCCCAGGACAACTCAATGGGTGAAGCCTGATGCCACAGTAGCAATATACCACATCACATGTCTCATTTGGTTTAGCCAACTCTATCCCTTTCTGTTTCAAAGCTTTCCCTAGATCATCAACACATGTTTCTGAGTCATCTGGCAGAAGTGGCATGTCATAAGATGGGGTACGCCCTGCAACGGCTGGTGCTACTCTTCCAGCCCTGCCAAGGGCAGTGGCAGAGTAGGCGGAATAAAGCCATGCCGCGAGTACAGGGCAGCAACGGCTGCGGTGGAGCTCCCCTGCAACCCCATTATTTTTATTAGTGCCGCAAGCATTTTTGATGCTGTGAAACAGTTCTTCAGGTAGGTCTAGTGGACAACCAACAACATTGGACTGTTCTGGAAATGCAGGGATTGTTGCAGGCGGTGATGTTGTTAAAGGAAGTGGTTGGATATTTGCTGGGTCTGGACTGGATACAGTGAAGGAAACATGTAAAAGAAGGGTGAAAAAGAGGTAGATGAAGAAGAGAAAGAATAGGGAGGAATTGAGGGACATTGATGAAGGAGCAAAGGTTGCTCGGACGAGAAATGTGGGTAGTGTGGGGGGGGGGGGGGCGGTATGCGTGGGTTTGGGTTGATATGCTTTTTTGTTTATGAGGAAATAAAGGTTGGGAGGTGGGTGATAATGGGGGTGGGGTATTGGGGTTGGGATAAAAGAAAGGAAAGAAAAGAGACGGACATAAAGAAAGAGGTGGTGGGAATGGGGAAGCTCAGGCTGTGGGGTTTGGAAAAGTTCGGCAGTTTGTTACCTCAGGTAAATTTAAGGTTTTCACAGTGTTACCTCACCTAATAATTAAAGATAACAAAATCTCATTTGTTTTTTATATTTTGTCTATCAAATAAAGAGTTTTTTTTTTAATATATATTAAGTAGAAGGAGATATTTTGATTAATATTTGATTTGTCTCATTTTGTTTGCCCAAAATTTTTATTTTTTCCTTTTAAATATATTATATATATTTTTTACATTGTTAGTATATATATTATATATTCTAATATTATATTATATATGTATATTATTTTGTATATATCAAAAAATTATATATACGAAAATTATGTTTATCAATAAATTATATTATATTTTTTACAATACTAAATTAAAAATAATTAATAAAGTAGTGCAGTGAAACATCATGAAATGGCTATAGATTCTTAACATCCATATAAGAGTAAAACAGAATTAGATGAGATAATCCTCATCCTGCCCTGCTTTATTACTATCCTTGGTAATAATTCATATATCTACGTGTGAATATATTATTTTTGTTCGTTATAAATTATTTATCATAATATATATTTATATAAATTTTAATATTTAAAACTATATTTTATAAAAAAATTAATATGTTTTATATATTTGTACCATAGTTTAATTAATTTTTTGTCTCATAATTATTTCATATCTACAATTTCTGATTTGATTCTAAAGTTAGTGAGAATTAAGAATAGTATCATGGAAAATTCATTTCCCAAAAAAAGAAAAAAAATAGAGTTTAATTTCCAATGTGTTTATATACTAGTAGTAATGATAGGTGGAAATGATCTTACCAAATTCTTTTATTGATAATTAAAAGATACAAAGTGGGTAATGGTGCTGCTGGGACAAAAGCCATTGTTTTCATTTGTTTAGCGAGTAAAATTAGGTGGCAAACAGTAGAGGAATTTTAAGAAGATAAACAAACTGTCAAAGCATTGATAATTTGAAAATTATATGCTACCATCAAATCTCGAGTAATTTATTTTTCTGTTTCTGAAAATTGACCGAAAATTAACACTTTGGTAACAAAGACAATTAACGAAGAGGAGATTTGGTGCAACCATACAGCTTAAAAACTAAAGAAACCATAAATATTTTTCTGTTAGATGGTTGACTATCATCATTTTGGAGTGCGAATTACTAAGGGGTCTTAAATTAGGTTTTTAAGAAGAAATTAAAATAACAACGACAACTGTGTTTGGGGAAAGATAGAAAGGTAGGATGATGTAAAGTTGTTATTCTAATGCTTTAAATTCATATCAATGTGTATGATTTAATTTTACACCTTATTCGTTGATTGAACGATTATTATAAAATTAAAAGAATGGTCAGTTTCTTGTATTTTATGAACGAACCATCTTTCTTTTAATAAAAATAAATATGTCAAAGCTAAATTCGTCCACATTCCAGACAAATTAGTGGTTGCATAAATAGGCGTTGTCTAAGTTAGAAGAATTAGGTGATTCAATAAACAGCTTTAGCCTCTTATAGAAGTGGATCACTGTTATCCATAGAATGAAGATTTTTTTGAATGGTTTATTATTATTATTATTAGTATTAGTATTTTTTTCTGCTTGAAGGCTCCAAAGAAAGAACAATGTCGGCCGAGGTGGAGCCCGAGCTTTCAAGGACAGCGATTGCTAAAACTTGAAATAATTGGTGAAGGTGAAAGCCATGAACTCCCAAGAGGCATAAAATTTATTGCAGGAAGAGGGTAGATCTGTTTTGACAGTTCTCTGGGGGAAAATCCCATCTTGCAAAATAGTTCAGTTTCTGGCTTTCTGATGTTTTTTTCTTGTTTTTTTGGGCGTTGATTCCATTTTCTAACCCAAAAAAATTTTGGTGGTGTCCAGGAAAAAATATATAATAAACGTTAATATGGGACCGGGATCACATGGGCCGTTGCAAATGGGGGGGGGGGGGTAAAGCTCCAGTTTGATTTTCTTTTCTTGTGTTTGCTTTAATTTACGCCCTACTACTCCTAGGCACTAGCCATTAGTCAATAAGACAACTTATATATATATATATAAAAGTAAATGAGGTAACTTTGGACAATGACGTAAAATATAATAAAATAAAAAATAATATAAATATAATATAAAATTATTATAATTTAAATTATAAATATATTAAAATTTATATAATATGTAATATTTTAAATACTATTATAATACATAAAAATATATAAAAATAATATAAATTATTAAATTATTAAATTTAATCATGTCCTAAAATATAATTATAGGACTCTAATAGTTTGTGTGATTGATAGATGTTCGTTTAAGTGATTATATTAATGTAATGACTTTTTTTTAATATATTTTTAGATGGAAGAAATGTATGAATCGAATCATATCATATTAATATTTGATTAATCTCTTAAAATTTTTATTAGAGGTTTAACTTGATCAAATTTAAATAAACTCAATAACATTTAAAATTTTTTATTTTTAGATTTATATTTTAATGGTTTAAAATATATTTTAAATTAAAATTGAATAATTTTTTTATAAATTAAATAATATCTTGGATCAAACTTGAACTTAAAAACTCTTATAAAAAAAATTGAATTAGACCCATAAATAGATCTATTAAATAGATTTAATTATTTAAAACTAAATATTTAATAAAATTTAAAAAATCTTAAATGTTAGTAAAGAAGTCCATGAATAATGTTGTATACCGTTTTAGAATCGAAAACACACAATAGCAGAAGGAAAAAAACAGTTAGAATCGGCAAATTGTTCAATTTTTTTCCCCACCTGTGGTTGAATGTGCTTTTCGTTCGCAATTATTTCTTCAATATTGCTAATGATAACTTCTTGATCTTCAGTGTTTGGAGTTACTCTGGTCTCCTTCCTCCAAATCTAGCTTTTTTTTTTAAAATATTTTCTTTGTTCTATCAATACATTGATTTCTTCAATGCAGCATGGATAGATAATTTTACATATTTCATGATTAAATAATACATATAATGATA
Source organism: Adansonia rubrostipa (assembly GCA_038381775.1). NCBI lineage: Eukaryota > Viridiplantae > Streptophyta > Magnoliopsida > Malvales > Malvaceae > Adansonia > Adansonia rubrostipa. Next base: position 3,774,031 of record JBBYHM010000027.1, read on the forward strand.
TAAGAAATAATTAAAAAAGATATAAACTATCATAAAAATAATATAAAAATAACATGAGTATGTAAATATATTAAAATTTATATAATACAAATATATATAAAATATATTAAAAATAATATAAATATAATGCAAAGATATGTATTATTAGATTTAATATAACCATACGAGCATAATTGTTGAAAAATCAGTCATTAACATGAAACTATGTTAAATATGCTACTAAAAATTTTACGATAAATATATTTAAAAATTAATTTATATAATTTATATAATTATTTTTTTAAATAATATTTTATAAATTTAAGATTAAAATCTTTTTACTACATCCTATGTAGAAAAAAGCAATGACAATACCCATAAAATTCTAGGTCAAAAAAGAATGGAAATCGCACTTGGTATAAGTATTCTCCCAAGGCACGTATATAGGAGACCGTGCTTCTGAGCTGCATTATTCAATAGTGTATTTCTATAATATAAACAAGATTTAAGAGACCTAGAAGTCAAGTGTAATCTAACACGCAATATATTTCTATTTACGCTTTTGAGATTCTATTCTAAAATTCATCATAAGAGCCCCACTAGGGATTGTAATCACTTCACTTTCTTTTCTCCTTTTCTTTCTTTTCTTTTCTTTTTGGATACTTTGGACAAATGAAAGTGTGTCAGGCTCAGGGAGTATTCACTGGGCTCAATGCCACCTAATTGTACATTCTCTTTTCAAAGGTAAAGGAAATTTCACTTTTGGGGTACTACATAATGCAAACATAATAGCTGGTACCCTAGCATAAAGCAACAAACTCAAATTAAGGACTCAACAACCTTTCAAAAACAATTAACAACTTACAAATGGCAACTTGCAAGTAAGTCTTTTATCTTCAATTAAGGACTTAATAACCTTTCAAAAATAATTTAGTTATTTTTGTGGTATAAATAACGAGACCAATATGGTTTTGAGCTAACTATTGGGATATTCCTTTGTCATTTCATAAATCTCATCACATCTTTCATCAATGACAGAGAAGATTTTAGGCTTTGTTTAATAGGGTGCAAAACAATTTTAAAAATGAAAATTTGAAGAAGGAAAAAAATGATGGAAAATATAATTTTTCTTTTGTATTAGTGTGCTCGATAAGAAAAATAAAAAAGTGAAAAGAAATCTTATTACTTAGTATAATTAAAAAAAATAAAAAAATAAAAATTATTTTACTTTACCATTATACTTATTAGAAGTTAAGATGAAAAAATAAAATTTAAAAAAAAATGATAGATAATCTTGTAAATATACACACTTAACATACACCAATCTTATTTTTTTCTTTCTTTTTTCTTTTTAATTTGAAGTGATTTACTTTTATTAATAAGTGTGAAAAATGATAATCTTTTTAATTTTTTCTTTTTACTTTTTTTTTCAACCAAGCACTTAAAATTCATTTTCTTTCCACTTTTCTATTATTCTCTATCCATCTTTTTATTTTTTTACCCAACCAAGTGTACCCTTAAATATTTAAAGTTTTGTTTAAGAATCGCCATGTGAAAGTCCAATTGAATACAACAAAACACAACAATAAACTAGCCAACAATTAATCTATCCAAAGGATACTCCATTCTTGTGCGACTTATTTCTCTTTTTTGCTCTCTTTAAAGAGTAAGAAAACCAACATTAATTTCCAGCTAGCTTGGCCACCAACACTAACAAAGCTATTGCCTTTATTTTTCACCACTATCTAATCATCACCTTTACCCAAAATACCATTATCCT
>JBBYHM010000027.1:3784603-3801864 GCA_038381775.1 Adansonia rubrostipa
AAATAACATTATTGTCTGCTTGAGAAATTCCTTCCATTATTCTAAACAAATTTTTTAAAAAATAAATTTATGCTACTTTATATATTAATGAGGTGGCAAAAATTTAAATTTTATTTAAAAAATTGTAAAAATTAAAGTTACGTACTTTATTAATCAATGCTATAATTGATAACTGCTATTTGTATATTTAAACCAAATTTATCTTTATTATGTTAATTTGAGGATTTTTTTCTCTATAAAACGGTGGGAGAAGATATGGTACTTCAAGATTTAATAAGTCAATTATGAAAATAAATGTTTATAAAAATAAATTTTAGACTTTTGAATCTTTAAACAAAAGTAAAACAATAAGATTTAAGATGTGAAAACTCCAGGCCAATGTTAAAGAAGTCAAATTGAAGTGACTTTTGATTATTGCTTTAATTGATTTCATTAATCAAAATGGTTAAATTGATTTCATTAATCAAAATTATTAAATATTAAAATTTTTTTAATATTAAATAATAATTAAATTTATGTTAATTTAAATATTATCTGATTTTATTTATAATATTATTAAATTAATTTTTAATTTTTAAATAAATTAATTTATTCAATTAATCAGATCTAATTTTTTTCGTTACCGAATAAAGAAAATAGATACTATGAAAAGATAGATAAGTCAACATTTAATGATGTGTAGGGAAATGAAATTGATGGCATTCTATTCCAAAGTTGAATATATGATTGTGAAACTAATTACAAACTTTGATTATAAATATGTGCAATAGTTTTCCATCAGATCATATTATATCAAATGTATGTGGGATAAATTCTCAAAAATTACGAATTTGAGGGATTTTTATTTTTTTTTTGTAGAATGCACAATTCTTTTCTTTAAAAGACAAACAAGAGTGAAATTAAAATTTTACCAAAAACATAAGTAATTACAGTGAAAGAAATAGCAAAAATAGAAATCCAGCAGCAGCCGTAATTTAAAAGATTGTTTGTTTCAACGGTTGGAGTAAATATCAGAGCAGTGGCGGTTAAAACTTAAAACAACATTTGTCTTTAAAATTTGGGTATTTTCATCAGAAGCTGACAAAACCAACTTCACATGAAAAATAGGCAGAACAGAACCCAAAATCTTAAAAAAAGCTAAAAAGGAAAAAAAAAAAAGGTAAGAGCAGTATAATATTTTCCTTTTTCCTGTTCTATCTTTCAAGTTGTTCCTCCAATATATGCCATTTAACTGTGCAGTTCACCACAAATTTCCAACTCATGCCACCACTTTTCTCCCAGTTGTAAGCAGTGTTTGGGGACTCCAACAATATAGAGAGAGAAAGAGAGAAAGTGAAAGGTTTAAAAGGGGAAAGTGGAGATGAGAGAGTTTTGGACTATTCAGGGGAAAGAAAGAAAGTTTTTTTTGGGAGCTTGAAAATCCTTATTGGCTGTTGGCTCTATAACTCAAGTGGGTCATGGTTTGATGTCTTTTTTTGGGAGGTCCCACAATCCCACTTGTTGGCCTTTGCTACTTCTCTCTCTCTCTGTCTCTCTCTTTGCCCTATGTTTAGTGTTTACCTTCACTTGTTTGTTTTAAATATATAATATTTTTTCCAAACTACTCCCTTTTCTTTGCTTTCCTCTCTAATATCTACATCCAAAAGAAAGATCCATGCTTTCTCTTAATCTTGGTATCGAATTTTTGTTGTTTTTATTTGGTTATTGAATTTGAAAGAAGCTCTTCTTTCTTTGTATGCTGTTAAGCCGTTTTTTTCTTTTTTCTTTTGGGTGGATTTTTTTTGGTATGGGGAAAGGAGGGTGTTTTCTTTGAACTGAAGCATCTGGGTCCTTTTGATATTTGACTAACTTGGCTGGGTATTGCTTTGAAATTATGTTAGTTTTGGCTTTTGGATTTGATGGGTTGATTCTTGGGAAAACTTGAGAGGTGGAAGGTAATTGGGTGAAAAAGGGGTTTTTTTTTTTTGTTTATATTTTTTTGTTTGGATTATTTTGAACTTAAATTTCATGCTTGGTCCAAGACAATGGAGATGTTTATGGCCAGATTTTTATTTCTTTAGCATTGGATGCTATTTAGCTTGGTGAAATAATATGAAGAACTTTCTCAAGAAACTGCATATGACATCTAATCAATCGGAAGACGTAGAAGGGTCAACTTCATCAAAGGGCAACAAGTCCGGTAATGGATCATCATCCCCTGATAGGCCTTTGAACTCCAGGCCTCACCATAATCCTGAGAATAATAAACCATTGTCTGCTCTTTCCAATTGGTTAAATTCAGTCGCTAATAGAAAAATTCCTAGTCCGCCATCTTCTTCAAATGTGAAAAGGGATGAAACTATGGAACCTACTGATTTAGCTAGTACTAGTGGTTTAGAGGCTGCTTTGGATGCAGTAAGGCGTGATTCAGGGTCTAGTAACTCAAGGGATCCTGATATAGAAGAGGAGTATCAGATACAATTGGCTCTGGAGTTGAGTGCCAGGGAGGATCCAGAGGCAGCTCAGATTGAGGCTGTTAAGCAAATTAGTTTAGGCTCTTGTGCTCCGGAGTATACTCCAGCCGAAGTTCTTGCATATAGATATTGGGTATGCTTCCCTCTTCCTTCCCCTCCTTATCTATTTAGCCCCTTTTTTTATCTTCTCCTTATTCCTTACTAAAGTCTTATTTGGAAGCTTTTAGTTTAATGCTTGATTGTTAACCTTCTTTTCTTGGTTGAGCTTATGCGATTTTTTCCATCTATGCACTATAAGTTGAACTTCAGCCAACTTTTTTGCATTGCATGATTAGTCAGTTATCCTCTCTTTTTTTTTTCTTTTTTTTTTTCCATCTTGAACTGCAAACTTCGTTTCATGAATTGGAAAGGTTTAGCATATAAATCTTTGACATGAAGGTAATTTATGCTTTAAGGGGGGAAATACTTTCAATACCAAATCCAATAAAGTTCTGAGAGGGGTCTGCCTTGCCCCTTTGCTGATTGTGAATTGTGATCCTTTTCAATGTTCATTCTACCTTTATTTTATAAAAGCATTAAAATATGAATATTAGTAGCATCCTTGGAACTTAAACAAAGTTTCCAGATCACTGATAATGACCTTTTGGTGGAGTTGGTAAAATGTTGATAGAAAGCTTACATTGAGATTAGATATAAACTGGCAAAAGTCTGGGGACATATAGCTTCATAATCTTCGATTCTTAGTCTTTATAAAGATGCCACTCTTTAGGAGGGTTTTCATTCTGGGTATGTTGTTTTTTTCTTGTCTGTCAGTTGATCTTATTGGACTTGAATTTGTACTGTTTAGGTCTAACCTCACGTTTATTTGAATCATAGTCTGACATTCTGTTCTTTTTAAGTTTTAAGACCATAATTTTATCCATTTATTTCTTATCTATCAGCTAACTTCACCAGCAACGGAAAATTGTCTTTTAAGTAGAGTTCTTTTGTATTTCAACGCATAGTCATCATATCTCTAGAATATAAGTTTATCCGTGTGGTTTCTTAGTTGAATGGCTATTCTAAAAATATTAAATTATATTTGTATGCCCAGGGACTCTTTCAATTCCTAGCACATAAGTTTTGATGAGTTTCACCGCCATAATTTGGTTTATGGTTTACATTGAACTCATGAACTTGCTTATTTAGTGATTGTTCCTGATCTGCCTTCTTTCCAAACAATCAATTATCATAATGGAAGCAATTCATTGTCTTGAAAGTTTCTAGGTTCAAGTAGAGGTGACGATTGGGTGAGTCCAGTAATTTGCAGGCTCTGATTCAAGCATAAACTGCATGGTGAAATGCTATAGGTTATTAGATTCTCTAGGTTTAAGAAATACAACAAAAAGTTATGCCTAACATCTCTAAAAATGTCTTTGTGGACTTTTTGAATATCTACTTCTCATTCGCAAGATTCCTTCCCATTGCCTAGTTACTTTCTGGGGTTTATTTGCTATATGTTTATTCCTTGCTAACCCAGCTCATATCGTAGATTTGTTCGTGCTTCACAGAATTATGATTCTCTCAATTATGATGACAAGATCCTGGATGGCTTTTATGACCTGTATGGAATTCTAACCGAATCCACTTCAGAAAGAATGCCTTCACTGCTTGATCTGCAAGGGAAGTCAGTTTCAGACAATGTCTCTCAGGAAGCAGTTTTGGTCAATAGGGCTTTTGATGCAAATTTGTTGAAACTTGAACAAAAAGCACTAGCGATGACTGTGAAGTTAAGATCAGAATCGTTGGCTTTTGTAAGCAGCAATCTGGTGCAAAAGCTTGCAGTTTTAGTTTCTGAATATATGGGTGGACCAGTTGCTGATCCTGACAATATGTCACGTGCCTGGCAAAGTCTTAGTTGCAGGTTAAAAGCTACCCTTGGCAACATGGTTTTACCACTTGGTTCTTTAACAATTGGGTTGGCTCGACATCGTGCATTGTTATTCAAGGTATTTGTGCTAATTTTTTCCTTTTGATTTAGGTATTTATAGCCTGACAACTGGAATTCTCAAGATGTATGGGAACAGTGAAAAGTGGAAGATTCCATATAGCCAATGCTATGTTGTTAGAATTAAGAATTAGTTCAGTGTAGTTGATAGTTTATTCAATATTTCCAGTACAACTAACTTCATTTTTCTGTTATTGGAACATTTATAGCCATGTTCATGCAAAATTATAATAGAGTTGGCCTAATTGAGCAATCTGTGTATTTCGCTTCCCATGATTCACAAGCGTTCTGTCTGATTATATGCGTTATGATCAGTGTGCTAAGATACCTCAGGTCATACATCACAAAAATATAGTATGACGTGTTCATTATCTAGCTGCATTAAATGGTGCTAGGAGTCGAGAGAAAAGTTGCAAGAAAGTATAGGAGGAAAATAATATGTTACTTTGAGAAAGGTTGTATTCATCTTAACTTCTTAATTAATGCAAGCAATATTGAGAAACAACTGCAAAAAACAAGAAGCAAAACCTTTCCCAACTTTGTAAAGTTAGCTATTTGGATTATTGCATTGCCGTGCCCTATCAAAGACCGTATCTAACATGGAGGAAAAGGGAAGAAAGTTTTGGGGAGAAGGGACAGCAATTAATGATGTCGAAATGTCGCTCTGAGAGTATCATTCTTTCTTATTTACTTCTTTAAACATTAGTGGTTTGTCTAACGATCTTCAATATTGCTTTTTTCCCAACATAAAACTTCTTTCTCGTTTATTTTGCTTATTTATTTTTGGTCATGTACAATGTGTGCCCACCTCTCGTATTCTTGGACATTTTTCCTGATGCTTTCCTTCAGCTATAAGGACATCTTCTAAGCTGTTTGATTTAATTGTTTGATCTTGACGATTTTTGAGGACTTCTCTATCTGTAATGGTTGTTTCTTTGTGGTTGTGTAGGTTTTGGCTGATAGTGCTGGCATTCCTTGCCGGTTGGTGAAGGGGCAGCAATACACTGGTTCTGATGATGTGGCAATAAATTTTGTGAAGATTGATGATGGAAGGTGATTTCCATTGTGATGTATATTTTACTTTTTCCCTTTCAAATAAGTCATTTGAATTATTTAGGTTCTGTTTGCCTGGCACTAGAATATAATTTATCATTTATTAAGCATGCAACAGTTCATGTTTTCATTTGATTCAACGTGTTTCTTCTTTTTAATATATTCTGTGCTACCTTTTATGGAAACCTAAGCATTTTTCGTATCTATTTTGTTTTAGGATTTGCTTTGTTGTTCTTCCATATTTTCTTCAAAAATTGCTTGACAAGATTTTTAGGCGAGTAGTGCTTCTAGGTTTGAAAATTATTGACAGAGGTTGCAAAAGGTTAACTATGAATCAGAAGTGGTCCATGTGTTTTTCAGGGAATACATTGTTGACCTAATGGCAGATCCTGGCACACTTATCCCTTCTGATGCGGCTGGAGCTCGTGTGGAATATGATGATTCTTGCTTTTCCACCAGTCCTTTGTCTAGAGACATTGATTCATCCCATATGGCATCTTCAAGTAGTGGGGTTGGGAGTTCATTTGAGGACAATTCTGAATTTGGGACAACGGAGAGGAGATCCAGGTCCAAAAATTTTGCTGCTGGAGGAAATCAATCTGATGAAAGAGGTGATTTTAATGCCTTTGTAGATTCATCTGGGGCAACTAAAAGTGGGGAGCAATCCAAGGAACCCATAGAAGACTTTAAAACCCCTTACAACATGGAGAAGGCACCTGTGCAGGAACTTTCAAACAGGCTTAATTATCCTCATGCACATGCGAGATCTCCTTCCTGGACCGAAGGTATTAGCTCCTCTGCTGGGCGTAGGATGAATGTGAAAGATGTCTCACAATACATGATTGACGCTGCCAAGGAGAATCCACAATTAGCTCAAAAACTTCATGATGTGTTACTTGAGAGTGGCGTTGTTGCTCCCCCTAACTTATTTACTGAGATTTATTCTGAGCAGTTAAGTACATCAACGACTGAAGTCAGGTTTCCAACTGAGACTAAGGATGAAAATAGACAGAGCACTGGACCTCGTGAAAGTAAGAATCAAGATGATTTTGGACCTTCTCATTGCTTGCCTCCTCTACCCCATCGTAAAGCATATGCTAAAGCAAGCTCTTCTCATAACCAACCTGAACGTCTTAAACCTGTGGAAGGCCCAAGGGTCAATTATCCATTTGAGATAAGGGAAGCCATTGGACCGCCTGTGTCCTCACAATTTGATGCAGCTCCTATTCAATATTCTAGAAATGTCCCAGTTGCAGCTGCAGCAGCAGCTGCTGCTGTAGTTGCATCTTCGATGGTAGTTGCTGCAACAAAGTCATGCACCGATTCAAATGTTGAACTTCCTGTAGCAGCTGCTGCTACTGCTACTGCTGCTGTTGTGGTGGCAACTAGTGCAGCTGTGACTAAGCATAATGAGCGTAATGATGGAGTTGCTGACTCAGATGGCTCTGAGCCACAAGGTAGTGGTGAAAGGGAGCACGATACCTTGGGGGTAAATTCTGAAGGTGAGAGAATATCAGATAGATCAGTTGGCAATGATAGTTCAAAGTCGGATGTTGCACTTGATGATATTGCAGACTGTGAGATTCCATGGGAGGAAATCACCTTGGGCGAGCGCATTGGACTAGGTATCGACCTATTCTTTAGCTATTTATTTCGTCCATTGTCTTGGGTAGATAGTTTGGTTCGTGGTTTTTTTCAATTAATGTGATCTATCATCTCTATTTTGGTGCATCCTTTCTGTTGCAGGATCATATGGTGAGGTTTATCGTGGAGAATGGCATGGGACTGTGAGTTTTCTTATGCTTAGTCTTTTATGTCTAATGTCCTCTCTGGGTTTAAATGGTTTCTGTATTTCCTGTCATTGAGAAGCATTAAGAATTTTCTACTGTCACTTAGAAAGTATGATTTCCTATAATGCTTATTGGCGGGCAGTTAACTTGAATGACTTGTAATAACCTGTTTGGGTGGTGGAAATGATTATAACCTACAAAATATAAGCTGCTAATGTGACTAAAAGAATATAGGACACATTTCTGAAAAAATTGACTTGAAGACAATGAGGAAAATTGGAACGAAAACTTAAAGAAAAATTGCTTCAAAATAAAAGTGTATTGCAAGATACTATTCGAAGAGCCTGTTAAATCTTGAGCTTTTCTCCTGTATTTAGTAGCCAATCTGCTAGGGTTCCCCAAGATCCATTTTGAAAATTGTTGTGATCTTCATTTTCATATTAATTATGGGAATTAACACTGCTTGCAAAATTAATTTCCCTTAAACTTTCATATATTCTCCTTCTTAAATGAGTTTTGCGATAGCTGGTAAAAAGTGTTATGTATAGCTTTAGATATATGGGTATTACATCAAACTCATTTCAACTTTAGACTTGGAGATGAAGTAATGCGACCAAAGTTTCTTTAGGACCAAGATAGGGGATACAATGGCCATCATTTCATATCATCTGAAAGTTTCAGCCGAAACAGAACCTCTTGATAGTTCCATGCATGTGGTGAAAATATCTGTGGGGCCCATTTGTGGGTCTCAATTTGTTTGAAGTTTAGCGTTGTCAAGTTGATAGATGCCTGATTAGAATACAACAATATTTTATGGTAACAAACAGTAGCGTATGGAGGGGTGTTCTGTGTAGGGTCAATTTGTTTTGATCCATCCCCTACCTTATTTTGATGGTGGTAACAGAACTCAGACGAAGACAATTATCAGTGGGTTTATTCCAATTAAGCATTGCATGTTGTGTCTATTTAGTGCTTGTTAAGCGTAAAGTATGGTACTCACATTGGTTAAGTTTAGAGCTTGTTATGGGCTAATGCTAGAGTTATTCGTTCTTATTTGTTATCCACATGCTAGGGCCATTTCCTTTTAGTTTTAGTGTTGGGCTTCAACATGAAAATTCATGAGGAGTGATAATTGTTGTTATCCCTCATCTTTTTATAGTTTTGCTCTTACCTTATTTTCATTTTTAGCTTTGTTACTGATTGCCGGTTGGTTTTAGATTTGCTATTTTAAAGCACTACCATAAATCTCCGGTTTTCAAGCAAACTTTGGCTCTACATTCTGTTTCGTTTTTATAATTATCTTAATTAAACTTTTAGATCAGCTACTATCATTAGGATATATGTTATGTTCTGTTTCTATCTTATGTAACTGGCCAGGCCAAATAATGCATGCCTTCTTTGTTAACTATGAATTGAGTCGTGCAGACAGATTAGCTTGTTTATAGAATGTAAATTTGGTTGTCAATCAATGTTATAATATGAGTTTTCACTTTCCCACCTTTTGAACGGAAATCATTTGTTGCCTAAGTCTTGTATTGGGTAAAATTTCCTTATCATGTTGCCGTTCTTTGAAGGAGAATATTTGACCATTTTCCGACACTTCGATTTCATAGGAAGTTGCTGTGAAGAGGTTCCTGGATCAAGATATCTCTGGGGAATCACTTGAAGAATTCAAAAGTGAGGTACAAGCCTTTCCTATCTCTCCTGTTGCTATTGTGCGTATACTTACCCTATGCCAAAGCCTAAATGGGTATGATGTTGATGTCATTGGAGATATTTTAGCTTTTAACCCTCAGTTACTGATTACCGGTAATTATGAACCATCTGACACCTTAAACTGAGTCAATGTTGCCCCACTTATGTCTATCCATACTTCTTCAGTGATCATTATGGCTATAGTTGTCCAAGGGCCAAGCAGCCTTCCTAGCTCATTACGTCACTACGTGTTTGGATGGAATCTTGGCATCACTTTTAGATGTATTATGGTGGCTACAGGGGAAGAAAAAAAATTTAAGCCTTCTTAATCATGGACAATAATCCAGCAGCTTGGCCCAGGCAAATAGTTATAAAATTTTATTATGTATAATAGAAGAAATATATTATACATATTCTTGACTACTAATACGTTTATTTTAGGAAAACTGTAGGCTTAATGAATGGTCTTGCTTTTTAAAGATCAAGTTCCACACCAGACTGGTTGAACCCTTGGAAACCCCCAAAAGTTATTGTGTTATATTGAGTAACTAAAGATTTTGTTTTCCCATTTGTTTGAGTGCATGTTTGCAGTCTGTTTGAATCTCATTAATAGCCTTTACTTTCAGAATGTTTTCAATTGACACAGTCACAGTAATTTGGGAGTAAACATTTTCCCTAGATGACATTGCACTTTCTCCATTGCCCCATCCATTTACTAGTCCAAACTACTTCCTTTTTAAATTACAAATTTTAACTACTAATTTTGTAGGTCCTAATCATGAAAAAACTCAGACATCCCAACGTTGTTCTTTTCATGGGAGCTGTAACACGTCCTCCGAACCTTGCAATTGTAACAGAATTTCTTCATAGGTATGTTGTCACTCTATTTCTTTTTGTAATTTTGTAGGAACTTTATTTGCATTTTGAAGAAACAGTCTGATTTTGTTGTTCCGTCATACCCAACAATGTGATAATTTTGAAGGACTACTTGTGGTGACTTTCTAACATAGATCATTACAATTAGTTATTTTCTAAGCAGCTTTGTAGACAAAATGTGTAAACTTACAAGTGGAGCTATTTCTTAATTCCTCATCATCGTGTTATGTGCCAGTATTTTGTCAGCAATTGAATTGTGAGTGAAAGAAAAAAGATGGCTAAAAGCTGAATTTACCATAAGCAAAGGGTGTGGGTTAAAATAAAAAAAGAAAAAAAAAACTTTGGAAAAATTACTGAAATTGTGCCCTAATGGGTAAACTGCTGCTCTACCCATGGTTCTGGATTCTGAGCTTGCTCATCTTGGCATTGTTGGCTCTTTTATTCTTATTCCTTTGCCTTTTGACTCTCTTAATTTCTCTTGCTTATTTCCTAGTTGCCAGCGCTTAGCAATTCATTAGTTCAATTTGTTACATATAATTCTAAGTATTTTTGCTTCTTACCTTTTTGCAGGGGTAGTTTGTATAGGTTACTTCACCGGCCAAACAATCAATTAGATGAGCGGAGGCGTTTGAGGATGGCTCTTGATGCTGTATGATTCTTTCATTTTATTGTTACTAATATCACGTTGCATGTGAATATTGTTTTTCTTATTTATTTTTAAGCAATATTTATATATTAAACACAGAATTGTATTCTTTTTTCTATCTATTTTTAAATAATAATTATTTGTTGCATATAGAATTGCATGTGTGCTAATAACTGAAACTGATAAAAGGTATATTAATTGAAATTCATATTAATAGTTAATGTTGTCATATTTTCAAAATATATCAGATTAATATAAAGTTTGTTGTTTTTAACCTTAATGTAAAATTAAAACTCTGTTTTCTTCAATCAGAATTTTTACCAACATCCGTGCTTACACACACACACACAAATACTTATATTACAAATTTATTATTATTATTTTTTGAAATTGGAGATGGGGGATTTGAACCTAGCTCTTTGAGGAGGGAGAAATATGCACCCACTAAAAGATAATGTTATTCTTGCCTTATATTATATTTATTTGTTTTGCTTAAAGTTCATTTGATGGCTTTGCTGGGTATCTTTCTCTTTTGGATGCTTGAACTTTCAGGCTCGGGGAATGAATTACTTACACAATTGCACTCCAATGATAGTGCACCGTGATTTGAAGTCCCCGAATCTTTTAGTTGACAAAAATTGGGTTGTAAAGGTTGCCTTTTTCTCTTCTTTACGGTTGCTGATCCCATTAGAAATTTCATTTTTTTTTTTTTTAACTAACTGAGCCAGGCATCAAATTTTGATTTAGGTTTGTGATTTCGGTTTATCGCGGATGAAGTACAGCACATATCTATCATCAAAGTCAACTGCAGGGACGGTAATATGATTCTCTCCTTTCTTTCCTATAAACACCTTATATTTTATTCTTTTAGTTTCTATTATATATAGCCGATCCTATCTATTTTAAGGGTAATAATCTATTGTCATATAGGCTTGACATTTTGTGTCAGTTCATTTATTTTCGGTTTTATACTCTTTGCCCCTGTTTCTTTCTTCCTATCTTGAAAATGTAGGGTTTGACTAGCATCGGGTATCAATGAATGGTATATATATTTGCAGAAATAGAATGTAGGATGGTAACGTTAGACCATAACTTGAGGGTATTATTGAATAAATCATCACAAGCGATCTCCCTGTGACTGTGAGCGAGCTTATGGGAATGATTTTAACCGAGCGAGTGGAAGCAACCTGTTCATTCAAGAAAGATCATATTTAGGGGTCTTTTAGTGGAGAGATAAGATAGCATGGCCCTCGAGAAGTAAACGAGGCAAAAAGGAGGCCAGGGCAAATCTTAATGCCCCAAAATGTGGTAGCATGGTGAGGGTAGAGCAAGGTAAATTAGGTATTTCTCTAGTACTGTAGTAGGTGGTCAGGTAGAAAGCTAATCGGTTTTTAGGCCTAATGTTAACTTTCAATCTGAAATTGTCAAAAAAAAGATGATTTGGATTTAACAAATCAAACTTGGCATCTACATGGCTGCCACCTACCTTTTTATTCTGGCTGCCATGGAGATTTGATTTCTTTTAAAAAAATTCTTTTTCAATTAGTTCTTTTTCTTCTTTAATTATGCTTTTTTTTTTTTGGCAAGGACTTGAATTCTCTTGTAACTAGAGAATGAAGTTTTATGAAAAATTAGAACCTTTTGAACCAAGTGGAGTAAAATAATCTCGGAAAACAAAAAAAAAAAAATTCCAACAAAATAAGATTCAAAAACCCAAAATGCTTCACCTTGTTAATCTGCAATCTTCTTCATTTTCACCAACATCACAATGTCAGAATCCTCAACCATCCTACCTACATGAAAATCAGAAACACAAAAGTTAAAACACAAATAGGTAATGAGTAATGAGAAAAATCCTTTGTCTACAACTAAATATACAAATCGAAAAGTAGAAACTTTAAATTTGTCAATTGAAGCTTCGAAAATCAACAATTCAAGTTTGACCAAAAATGAGATCCATTTTGAAAAACCTAACAGATGGCTAGCAGTGATGAAGGTAGCAAGAACAAAGTAGATGATGTCTGAGGCAGAGGTAGAGCAAGCATGTGAATAGCTCAGGCCTTTTCAGATCTGATTAGGATTTCCAAATATAAGATTTTGAGAACAAGTGACAATATGAGGGAAGAGGAAAGAGAGTGCAAATCCAATGACAATAAAAATAATAAGAAAGGATGGAGAGTTGAATGGGATATGAAATAAAGGACAATAAGAGGATAATGGAGGAATCCCGTGGCTGCTTTCAGCTGATGGCACTGTCAGGTTTAAGGATAATTGTTACGTAGATTAAAGTGTAGTTGACATCTCATCCTGCAGTAACGGAGGAAAGATGCTTAATAGGCCACATATTGAGATCCTGACATAGCTAGTTTCCAACCATGTAATGTTGTACTAAATGAGCCATATAGCTAAATAAATGTAATTAGATGTAAAATGAAAGAATAAAAACTTCAATAATGTTAAAGTTGCACATCCAGATGGATCACATGCCTTTAGAAATAGTGGAATGATTGATCTTGAGGAAAGGCTTTCCTGCCTTGGCATACATTTTTTTCTAGGTGACGTGAGGGTACAATAGACTCGTACATGAGGCAAAAAACAAGGTTCCATTTATGGGTAATCCTAAAAATGTCCTGGTTCAAGTTGCAACTATTATAATATTGGTAGCATAGATAATTCTTGTTTTTAACTTTATATTAGAATGGGATCTGTCTGTTAGATAACTGGGACAAAGTATAATTTATTGTCATCAACCATGCTCCACCCACCCTTGTTTTTTCATTGTTTTCCAATGCTCAACGTCTAATTGTACCATACATGATGTACCATTGAATTTAACCAAGTTCACGTATTGATGTTCTCCAGGCCGAGTGGATGGCTCCAGAAGTACTACAAAATGAACCTTCAGATGAGAAGTAGGCCTTTTCCCTTGCTACTTTGTTGTTTTGCGTTAGTGTCTTCATCATCATCCTAGAATCATTTAATGGTCATATAAAATATGTTTAACATGCAGATGTGATGTTTATAGCTTTGGAGTTATCTTATGGGAGCTCTGTACATTGCAACAACCATGGGGAGGAATGAATCCAATGCAAGTTGTTGGTGCAGTAGGATTTCAGCACCGTCGTCTTGACATTCCAGATAACATGGATCCTGCAATTGCAGAAATTATTAGAAGGTGCTGGCAGACGTGAGTATATTTTTATTATTGCCTTTATTTCTTGGTCTCTGATTAGATATTGTGATTTAGAAAAGCCAATTCCAATAAGCTCATGTTCATATAGTTGCACCATACCATATGAGTTATCTTGAAGTTGGTGTGCTGTTTATATTCCGTAGTAGCTATACTTCAAATTGTTAATCTGCAACTTAAAAGGAAACTCCAGTTTAGATACTAATGTTTGATTAATGGTCTAGATTTTTTAACATTGTTGCTTCAAACTATTTTCTATTGCTTTTATGCTGAACCTTTTCTTTCGGCTGACCAATTCCTTCTTTGTATCTTTTTCAATAATTTAGTTGACCTTTCTCTAGTTTTGTCTTTATAGTCATTTTCAGACTCCTGGACCTGGATTCTGTTCTTTAAATCTTGAAAGGCTGCTTAAGACCTTTCTCAAACACGCCTGCATATGTACCAACTACGTGTATTCCATAATTGCAATCAATGTACAGCTAAAAGATTTGCATCAATTTACGTACGATGCTCTTAATGTTGAAGTTCAGAAGAATGTTTTTCATTCAATGTGAAGTGCAAATTAATAACCTAAATACGCTTTTAATGTTAGAAGTTTGGAAAAGTTAAGACTCATTCTTATCATCTATGTTTCAAAGAATACTTGAGGGACTTAATTTTCAGTGTTATTTGTGCTCTTAAAGAAAGTGTCATGCTGTTGTCATGCTGTTTTGTAGTTAATTAGCTTTGTTGGTGAAGGGAGTCCTGAGATATTCACCATGAAACGGGTTAGGTCTGAGTGTCTACTAATTTGAAGCAGTATGTAGTCTAGCGTCCTGCATACTTATTTTCACGAGTGAACAGAAATGTAAATTTAAATAGGAGTAAAAGAGACAAAGACAGCAACAATAAGACGTTATTTGATGGTGCACATTTGTTTTTTACTTCTTCCTAAGTATCAAAAACGAAAGTTGAGAATCCAATCATAAATCAAATATGAATTAAAACGTATAACATGTCCAAACATTATTCTCTTGTTTGACTGGTTTGTTAATTCTAGAATTTAGTTTGTTTCAACAAACTTAGTGGACACCAAATTAGACACTCATTTTATATTAGTATAGATATACAAAATTATAGCAGTAAATTGGATGGACTCAATGGCATTGTCTGCTGAACCATACCTCAACGGAATAAAAGTTCCATACTTTGAACCCATTTATTATGTCCGCTATCAGAGATTGTCTTAGCTCCTTTTTTACATTGAATTTTATCATGTTCTTTCCAAGGAGAAAAAAGAAAATTAACACACTATTATATATTTTATCAAAGATTTTCTTAGTATTTTATTGAAGTTATTTATGGTACTTAAATACTTTCTTGAAGTTATTTATAGTTTTGTACCAACTTGAATTGGATACTTCTAAACAAGCTCTATTCTGGACTTGCCTAGATATGTACAGTACCCTGAAGACCTGACTAACATTTGACCCTCCAACTTAACGATTATGGAACTTTGTTTTACTGCCTATTCAAGCCTTGTATATTGTGACTTCAGATGGTGACATCTAATCTTCTGTGTATCTGAAGGAAACTGAAACTAGTAAAATGACACTAGAAAATCTAGTCATTTTGACTATGAATTTGTAAAATGACACTAGAAAATCAAATCATTTTGACTATGAATTTGTTTACTTTTGCTAGCCAATTGGTTTGAAATCAACTTATCTTAGAATCTGACATATAATCATGGTGCATGTGCAGTTGGTGATCCGGCAGGTATCACTGGCCAATCTTTTAAACACTTATGAATTGAGCTATTTCTAAACCATTTGCACAAGATGGGGAAATAGTGGGCCTTATCAATTGCGTGTTCCATCTGTCTTGCCACTTAGTTATCTTAGCCTCTTTACTTAGTAGTCTGAATGTGAGGAAGATTCTATTCTGTTGCAGTTCATTCTATGGATTAGATGGTCCTAGTTTCCTGTTATTTAAAGCAATCTATCATATTTAACATGCAGTCTATCATATTTAACATGCCCAATATTGAACTGTAATAAATGATGGAGGTTGCCCCTGAATTATGGAGATGAACTCTATGGTATCATGGTCATTGCAATCTATAGGATGTAGTTGTAGATACATCTGAATGCTGTTAAAGCTGGTAAGCAGTACTCTGACCTTTTTTTTTTTTTTGTTCTTTTCCTTTAAATTGTAGAGATCCAAAACTGAGGCCAACATTTGCAGAAATTATGGCTGCTTTGAAGCCTCTGCAAAAGCCTATAACAAGTGCGCAAGTACCTAGATCAACTGCATCTTTAAGTAGTGCCCGTGAGAGGATTCAGCCATGAAGTGTTTGTAGAAGGCCTAAGCAGACAAAGAGAAAGAAAGCCCGAGACAAAGGTGACTCATGGCCTTATTGAATTGCCAGCAGTTGGCTGGTGCTGAACTGTTTGGGACAAAGGTATCGAGAGTACACATGATTGAAGATTACACAACATATACTCCTATGTGGGATTATACGATTCTTTTTGCACATTTTCCTTTCCTTTCCTTTCTATTTTGTTTTTGTTGTGCTTTGCTTACTTTTTTTTTTCCAATTTTTTGGGGTTTTACTGATGCAGCCATTTTCAATGGTGTGCGCATGTTTGAAAAAAGAGAAAAAAAAGTGGAAGTTGTTGTAACTTGTTATCATTGTTGTCTCATTTTGTGTTCAAGAGTGGGTTTTCCAAGTGACGACGTGTACGCAAACTGAAACCAGTTTTGAAACTGTGTACAATGATGGTAGGCAAGGGAGTTAAATTTGCAGGTTTTAATCTGTTAAAACTTTTTAGCTTAGAAAATAGTGTCAGCTTGGTACTTGTTAGGTGTTTGATGCCTGAGGTTGGATGAGCGAGCCACATTGGAAAATTTGGGGGTAATGGTTTCTTGATAACTTTTGGCTAAAGGAAGAATTTTGTGCGCTGCAATGCAAACAATAGTTCATCAAGGATTCTCTTGTCTAGCAGAAAAATGGTGAGGGATGGTGCAGCTCAAAATTTGCAGCTTGCGTTTTGTCATTTTCAGTTGATAATTGTTTTAACATTCCATCTCTCCTGGTGTAAGCCTTTCTTATCTTACGATTCATTCTTGGTCCAAAAATAAACTTTATATCCCTTCCCACTGAAAATTTCTTTTCTTTTTTCTCACCCATCCTTTTCATGAATAAGTGATTTTCCCCACGACTGCAGTCAAGCAATTCTTATTGGAAAGCAATAGAAAGGAAGAGTAGGAGAGTGTTGTAATCGAGTTGAATTTAACTCCAGCAATAAAAAGCTTGTGCTTCACGAGTTTTGTTTTAAAAGCTTACGTTTGATTTTAGATAAAAATCAAATTATTCCAGTTTACTCAATTAAGTTCATTTATTTGGTGAATAAACGAATTTAGTTTTTATATTTAATTTCAGTTTTGTTTATTTGGTTTGAGCTTGAACTATGACTTTATTTTCAATACTAATTAAACAATAAGGATATATATATTTATATATTAAAAATAAAAAGTTGGAATAGAACTTGATTTGCTTAAATTATCAAACTTGGCTATGTATATGATC
>JBBYHM010000027.1:3827706-3846800 GCA_038381775.1 Adansonia rubrostipa
TATATAATATTATTTAAAAATTAAATATATTTTATTTTGAAAGTAATAATGCATATAAATTAGATCAAATAAAATTACTTATGATAATACAAATTAAAATCTAATTTCATATATGGCAGTAAACATATTTATATTCATGAATCCTATAGTTTAATGTGTACAATTGACTTTTATATCATATAAAACAACAGTTAATAAATATACAGAATTTTTTTATCTTTTAACCTATAAAAATGCAAACACGTGAATTTCAAAAAAAAAAATATTGTGAAATTATTGCCTTTATTAAATAAAATAATATTAATTTAATTATTATATTTTTTAGTAAAAATTAAAAAAGGCTTCTTTTTACTATTAAAAATAGAAGAGATTTTTTTTATCGCTAAATTGCAGAATTAATTAAAAGATATTTGATAACTTCATTTTTTTTTAACTGAATAACAAACGACTGAAGGGCAAAATTTTGGAACGGTGGAAAATAAAATAAATAAATAAATACATAAACAAATAAAAAAAATAGAGAGAAAGAAGAAGCCCATTGCTGTCCCTTTATATGACCTTTTTTTTGGGGGGGGGTTTAAAAGAGAGATATATTGAGGTTAAGATTTTCAACCTTTTGGTTAGCAAATACACAATCTTGGTATTAAAGCAAAGGAAATCTTTTACTTTCAATAGTGGAAAAGATCCTTGTCCGTCAAAATTAAATCTAATTGATCTAATTAAACAAATTTATAACTATTAATTATTAAATCAACGTATATTTCTAAATAAATAAAATGGAATATGTGGATATAGAAATCAACATTAATTTTAAGACTCAATTAATAGATATTTTCAATAGATAGTTTCCCAATGAAATATAAAATATACATATATATATATATATATTTTATAAATGTAGAAGCTTAAAAAATCACACCGTAATCTTATAGTGTCTTTAACTATTATGTGCCATCGAATTTACTTGCTAAAATATGTGTCCATAATAAAAATATATATAAATATCCTTTGAACCTCCATATGCAAAGATTAATATGCTGCAAACAACCAATATCCTTTGCTAGATTCACATGTGAATTTTGAAAACATAAATAAAATGGTCAATTTTTGGCTTGAAATGCAATAGAATAGATTAATCATACCAGATATTAGTGTTTAGTTTGGTTAGTGATTTTGCTTTTTGTTATTTTATCCCTTTAGTTTTAGAGATTTAAATTTTTTTTTCTTTTCAATTCTTATTGAAAAAAGTAAAGAAAAACTAACAATAATCATTTCAATATTCCAATATAAGGCACATATTATTAAAATTGCAGAATTAAATGGTCTTAACTAAAATTGAAAACAATAATAATAATAAAAAAATACTTTGATAGTTGTAACTCTAAAGCAAAATGATATTAAGAATAAGAAATCAAACAACAATAAGAAATCAATCACAAGAAAAAGAAATAATTTAGTATAATATACCTCCATAAAACTTAGTGATCAACAAAGCAACAAAACTATTATAATACAGCATTTAACAAATTGTTATTGACTGTTCCATATAAATTCAAACAACTAAAAATGTCAGCATAAGAAGAAGAAAAATATAAATTAATTGATTTAAATATAAAAGGATGTGTTTATTAATTTTTCATTAAACCTAAATTGTTATTAATAGTGAGTAGTCAAAGATATTTTGATTGTTAAAATTGGAAAAAGAAATTAATAAATCATATTAATTTTGCATATAATTAAGGGATTATCTATTGAAAATCAATATTTTCCATAAATTGACAAACAGAAATATATCAAGTTTACCAAACTGGCACAATTAATACAATATATTTTATATATGAACAAAGTCAACTAAATACCTTCTAATCTTTAACCATAGTTATAGGGTTTAGATTTATTAAAAGGGTTTAGGTATAAATTGTTACTAAATAAATTAATTTTTAAATTAAAAAGATATCAAATCAAAAACAGTTAATAATGGACATATAATACCTTACATGAATTTAATTGAGAGCGATTTAACGTAATTAATAATAAAATAAATGTAATTACAATTTCTACAAAAATAACAAAACACATATTTAGAAAACAAAATGATATCCTAAATGCTAGAAAACCTAAAAACTACACTGCTTAAAACATCTATTTATGATAATGAATAAATGGCAAAATAATTAATATTTTAAATACAAATATCTAATGTATTTGTCTATAAAAGGAAAATAAATATTACATAGAAGACTTTGCAATGATTTTTCAGTGACAATTAATTTAAATTTGTATGTCATTAATTATTGAAATTATTACTGATTATTATTTCCTATTTGAACTTGATTTATTTTTTTAATATCTTGAATACAAATAGCTCAAAATTAATTGTATCAAATTAATTACAGCAAAAAAATTCTATTTTTATAGTTTGTAAAAAATTCTTAGTTATTGAAATCTCAATATAAGTAAAAAAGGCAAGTCAATTAAAACATAAAATAATATAATTTATATGAAATTAAAAAACTTAAATGCAGAACACATGGTGTTAATTTAAGATTTTACAAATAAACCCTTCACATAGGATTTTTACTTTTTCTTTCAAATGCTTTGGCTTTTATATATTAATACAAGATGTTATAATTGATTTCAATGTTGCATGTGCTCTTTGCCTTTCCTTTTCCAACGACATTAGACTTTGACCTTAACCTTTGACTTTATTATGTACTTAGTAATATTCCTCTCTGGTTCTCTTGCTCCAGACGCAAAAAAAAAGAATGGAAAAAACTGGCATGCATGCCCAAAATTACCTCACAGAGTTGAGAATGCTAACCTCATTCTATAGGAATTTGGAGGTTAAATCAATGAGTTCCTTGATATTGGAACTTCTAACAAATAGCATAGCAATAACTAGTTCGCCATAGATAACCTATCCGTGAATTGAATGACACAAGAATTCCAAGCATGGTTGGCAAAAACTCAAATACCACTATTACTTCCTTAAACTTGTAGACAGGTGAACAATAACTACATGAAAACAAATTTTTTTCAGAGAATTAGAAAAAAAATTTTAACTTAAAAGAACACATGACTATAATATATATACCAGACTAGGTTGTCTCTATTGTCATCAAAAGCATCTCTAGTTGGTTCTAATGTTTCCCCAAAGCATATTCAACACTTAGGTGTGTTTGATTGGGTGGAAAAGTAAGAAATTAGATATAGAAGGGTGGAAAAATAGAAAAAAATGAATATTAAGTGTGCTTAATTGGAAAGAAAAATAAGAAAAAAGAAAATAAGAACTATTGTTATTTTCTATAGCTATTAACAAAAATAAATAACTCTAAATTGAAATGAAGGGCGAAAAGAAAATGAATGTAGTGTGAATCAAATGTATATATTTATAAGATTATCTATTATTTCTACATTTTATTTTTTCGTCTTAATTTACAAAGCGTATAATGGTAAACTAATATAATTTTTATTTTTTTCATTTTATTTTTTAATCAGCCAAGCAATAAGAGGAAATAAATTTTTTTTCTTTCCCCTTTTTCATTTTTCCTATCAAGGATAACAATAAAAAGAAAATTATATTTTCTATATTTTCCTTTTCTCCCCCTCTAATTCCATCTTTCTGAATTTTTTTCACCTTATCAAGAAAAGCCGTAACCATTTATTTTGTTAATCACTCCACAGAACCGTTACTTCTGGCCATTAATCATAATCTGTGCGACCTTAGAGTGGAGCTCACCACCTTATGGCATCTACGGCAATCCCTAAAATTACTAAGGTCTAAACTGCACTCATCAACAAGGTTAGAAAGCAGGTAAGTTCCATTATTAGTTGCTAGTGCCCTTTTAGAAGATGAAGACTGCATCCATAAGACTGCTGGCCAAATCATTTCACTTATTCAATGACTCTTCTCCTAAATTTCCTACGTAACCAAGATTCAAACCAACGGAGGAGTCCCCTTTGATCCTAGGAACTTCATAGCAATTTGATCTATTGATTGCATATGTACAGCTTCTGTAACAAATTCTATTAAATCCCAAAGTAAACTTTCATGTTCAAAATTTTTTCACTTTAAAATTTAGAGAAATTGAAGACAATCAATAATTATCTCCAATAGATAAAAAATCATCTTTAAAAGTTTTAAAAATAAAAAAATCATTCTTAACAATCATTTTCTAAAATTGTGTCTCTAAAATGTTTTAAGGATAATATTCGTCTCCAAAAATATTAAATTAGGGACGACGTTCATCTATAATGCAAGTAAAATCAAGATAGAAAAAATATTTTTTTAATTATTCTCTTATCTTATCACTAAAAGTTTATTATTTTATAGTGATCCCTGAACCTATCTTCCCCCCTTTTCTTAAATTTGCCTAAGTTTTGCATTTTCTCCACACCTTATTTGTTAGCGCCACTAGTAAGTTAAACTTCTTGTCACTGTTTTATATCTACATAATAGGAACTGTTTTTATAATATCAATTTTGCTATGGAAATTGGTTTATTAAATAAAATGCAAAAAAATAATAATAAATCAAGAATAAAATTTATTTTTCGATGACGTGAAGCTTCTCATTTCAAGATAACAATAAGAAAGGGAAAAGCGAAAATTATTGTGTAAATAATTTATAATAAATGTAGAATTAAGTATCTTACTGGATGATTCAATTATGAATTGAATTTGGATTCATTGGTTAGAGACAAAATTTATCTATTCGATATTTTTATGTATTAGCTTCATATTATATACATATATTTTGAAGAATCATTTCTTTAACAAACATGAATGGTGTGACTTATTGAGATGGAACTCCACCTCTTCATTAGGTATCTAGGGGAGTGTTGTCATAGTTTCTTCAAAAAGAAACACCATTCTCATGTTTCAGAGTAATATGGAATATGAGGCAAAAAATTAATTTTTATTTTCTCCCCATATAAGGGAGGGATTAGGAAATTCTTTAATACCGAAAAGGCCATGATATCTAGTCATAGTCTTTTTAAAAAATAATAATGGAAATAAAATCCTTGATTAATATTATTTATGTTTTTCATGTCTCATTTTCATTTAGTAATGTACTCTAGTAATTGTAATTAGCTCAGGATCATCTTTATATTTCATAAAAACTAACATATTGTCCTCAAGGTGAAATAATTGTTGAATTTTCAATGGGATTTTCTGGAGGAAATATCAATAATTATTTTTACAAAGGAATATCCTTTTAAAAAAAGTGGAATAGAATTTTAAAAATAAAAATTTCCTATACTATCCCAACTACCAGACGATATAGAAAATTCCTTGAAGCTAAAAACTTATTCCGCTTTTAAATGATTTTAAGATTATTAAATAACTAAATTGAGGGAATTATCTTTAAATATTATATCTAGAACTATTTCTCATCAAAATTAAAGATAATACATCTTAATAGTCTCAAGCTCGTATTAAAATGGTTATTAAGAGATCACTCACGTGAAAATGACATAAATTGTAGGAGTGGGAGAAAGAGGGAGTTACCAAAGATAGTGGATGGCATGAAAATTTTGTAGAGATTACGTTTGAGTAATATTTTAGTTACTAGTGAAGAAAAATTACATGACAACACACTCAACATTGCACAGTATTTTAAGTCAAAAAAAGGAAGCATTTATGTTAAAAGTAAGGGTTAAGAAGCAAATTCTTAATAGTCTTAGTATCTAAGTCTATAAGCCATATTTTCCAAAACAGCCCAAGAGCGAAACAAACTCAAAAGTCCTATCAACCTTGTAAGGTTAACTTTATAATCTTCACGTAGTTGTGCATCTTGTTAACTTCAATGTAAGTCACCATCTTTAACACACGCTGCGTAGGTGACTAATGATTGCTGAAGCACTGCTATAGGGAAAATTACCGTCAACAGCACCATTTCTAGAGAATGTTGCTAGGGAATGTTGTTGCCAGAGAACATTATTGCTTGAGAAACACTACTACAATGACTGTTGTTTCCAATGACTGCTGCTACCAAGATATGTTGTTGCTAGGGAGGATTACTACTAAGAGCATGGTTGCCAAGGAGCTTTACTACCAAGGAGTACTACAACTAGTGAACATTATTTCTAAGGAGCACCTATTACCAAAGAGCACTGCTACTAGAGAGCACAATGACAAAAATGTTTTCATTGATAAGGAGGTTGTTATTAGGGAGCACTGATTATGAGAGTTGTAACTAAATGAAATGTTATTAACAAAAAGAAAATGTTTACAATAGTTTTTGACATATTTCTATATTCATGTCATGTTTTTTTTTTTTTTGTGTTGTGCATTATTTTATGATGTCTTTTAGTTATTTTTTCTATGCTATGTTCATTTCATGTTTTATGTCATATCCAATATTACCAAATCCACCAAGGAGGAGGGATAAACACCAATATATAAATAAAGTTTTTGACATATTAAGGATGCAAGGTTCACCCTTTCAATCATTATCTATATAGTTTTTGTCTTACTGGGATATCTGATTGCAAATGTTGGAGACTTGCTACAGGTTAAAGGATTCTTTAAAGCCTGATGGCAGTCATCCACAAACACCAACCTCTAACAAGTGCTAACATTATTTTCTTTCCAAAGGACTTCTTGATAAGACTTATCAGAATCGAACTTAATGGAAATAGATCCCTAATGGTTCAAAACGAAAATAGAAGAAAATAAAGATCTAAAAAATCTAAAACTTGAAAGGATAGAAGGAATAAAACTTGATTGATTGATAAGAATCCTCACCATAATCAATATAAGGGTAGGATGCCACTTTTAGGGATAAGAAACCTAAAAGATAAGTCTCACAAACGTACTGCCAAGAAGGCTTGGATAAGAAAAAAGAACAAAAAAAATCAACTACTTTATAGATCAACTTTGAATGTCCCAAAAACAAGCATAAGATTCCCTATCTATAGTAGAGGATTGGCCAATATCCTTTACAAGAAAAGAAAACTAAATCCTAAGTAATTAATTAAGATATTGCTTGCTCATAAAAAAATAAAATAGTCAATGGAATTAATTTCCTTGCAAGCTAAGGGATTAAAACCTTTCTAAAAAAAAAGAAAGCCTTGGAGATTAAGTAATAATCTGAGCACCAAAACTTTCTTAATTTGGATGCTACTAACTTTCTTGCTCAAGAAGACTTTTAGATCTTCAAGGATCTTCTTTATAGAGCACATAATGCACAGTTAAGTCTTTTAGCCCTTGATCGTGTGATTGGGCTTGTATACTCGAACCCTTCCTCTTTTAGGTCTTTTAACTTAAGCCAACCATGATGTGGCCCATCATCTCCCTCTTGTTGAGAAGGATCTGCCCTCAAAGCCACACCATCTCCATCACCCAAGGTATTCTCCGAATAGGGTGTTAGATCTCGAACACTAAATGTGGCACTCACATTGTATTCTTCTGTAAGTCAAGCTTGTAGGCATTATCATTTACCTTCTCAAGGACCCTAAAAGGACCATTAGCCTGCGACATCAGCTTAGATTTTCTTTGATTAGGAAACCTTTCTTTATGAAGATGAATCCATACAATATCTCTCGGTTTGAATAGAACTTGCTTTCTTTTTTTTTTTTGCTGAACTTATAAAGCTTTATTCTTCTTCTCGATCTGTTCTCTAACTTCCTTGTGCATATTCTTCACCATTTGAGCCTTCTTAGCTTCATCTATAAAACTCCTCTTGCTAATTGCTATTGGTGCTAAATTTAGAGGTGTAGTTGGGATGAAACCATAGACCACCTCCAAAGGAGAATGCTTAGTAGCACTGTGTACACTATAATTGTAAGCAAACTCTATATATGCCAAGCACTCATCCCAATTCTTTAGATTCTTGTTCACCATCGTTCTAAGTAAAGTTGAAAGTGTTTTATTCATCACCTTGGTTTGCCCATCAGTTTGTGAATGACAAGTTGTGCTAAGTAATAACTTGGCTCAAAGCTTCTTCCACAAAGTCTTCCACATATAACTTAGAAACTTAGCATCATGATCAGAAATAATGCCCTTAGGAATCCCATGCAATCGAACTATTTTCTTGAAGAATAAATCAACTACATGGCTTGCATTGTCAGTTCTATGGCATAGAATAAAGTATAACATCTTCGAAAAGTGATCCATTACAACCATTACCGAATCCTTTCTCCATGATGTCTTAGGCAAACCTAAAACAAAATCCATGCTTACGTGTTCCCAAGGATGTTCAGGTATGGGCAAAGGCATGCATAACCTTTGTGCCATCTCCTTGCTTGCTGCCTTTTAGCACGTGACACATCTTTCTACAATTCCATGAACATCTCGATCATTGCTAGCCAATAAAAATATGCTTTCAATGTTTTCAATGTCTTCTTTTCACCAAAGTATCTAGCAAGATCTCCACTGTAAGCTTCAAGCACCAAAAGCTCTCAAATTGAAAAAAAATGAATGCATAATCGGCTAGATTTGAAGAAAAATCCTTCATGTCAAAATTAACCCTCTTTTGCTCCCTTCGTGCACTTTTCATAGATCTTTGTGAAGTGCGAGTCCTCTCTATACAATTCTATCATCAAATCAAACCCTATTAATCTTATATTAAAACATAGAGATTAGTGCATACCTTTGTGAAAGTGCATCAACTACAACATTGACATTCCCTTTCTTGTACTTGAGCATATAGGGAAATGTCTCCAAGAATTCTACCCACTTGGCATGTCTCTTATTCACTTTGCTTGTCCCTTCAAATGTTTCAATGACTCATGATTCATATGAATCATGAACTCCTAGGCAATAAGTAATGTTGCCAACTTTCCAATGCCCGAATCAACAAATAAAACTCCTTATCACAGGTTGAGTAGTTAAAATGAGAACCGCTCAACTTCTCGTTAAAATAGGCAATGGGCACTTATCTTACTTAAGAACAGCTTTAATCCCAATTCTTGATGCAACACATTCACTTTAAAGTCTCAGAGAAATCAAGTAATGTCTAGTACGGGAGCTGAACTCAACTTCTCCTTAATCAAGTCAAAACTTTGCTGTGCTGCCTCAATCTACTTAAACTCTATTTCTTTTTTCATGCCCTAGGTCAAAGGAGTTAAAATGGTGCTGATATTTTTCAAAAAACATCTATAGAAGACGCCAAGCCATGAAAACTCTAGACTTCAGCAACATTAGTGGGAATTGGCCACTCCTTGATAGCTTTAACCTTTTCTTCATCAACCTTCACTCCATTTTTGGAAATGACATAGCCAAGGAAAGCTAGACGATCCTTGCCAAAAGTGCAGTTCTTGAGGTTGCAAACAGCTTCTCTTCTCTAAGCACTTCAAACACTTTCGTAAAATGCTGTATATGTTCATCAAAGCTCCTACTATAGTCAAGTATGTCATCGAAATAAACAACAACAAAATGACCAAAGAATTTTTGTAAAACATCGTTCATTCATACCACATCACACGTTACTTCATCTTTGTACCTTCCTATGGTAAATGGCACCTTTACATGTTTTGTAACCCTAAGGTCTCCCTTGTTGTTTAGCCATTACAAATGATAAAGACGTGAATGCTTAGTAGTAATGAGGTTTAGTTTATTAACCAATGTAGTCAAGGCTACATTAGTGTAATTCTCTCCAGTAATGATTAAACCACATACCTTGCGATTAATGTTGCAATGGGTGTGGAAGATGTTCTCCTACTGTTCCTCCTCTTTCTTTGATTGTATGGTTAGATTGTGGCAAATAACAAGCAACTCTTTTTCCTCATGAGGTACTACTTGCTTTTTTTTCAGTTCTACTTTTGAATCTGACTCATCTTCATTAACAATTTCTTCAACTGATTCACAGACGACTATTACTTTCTTATTAGGACATTGAGAAGCTATGCATCCAGTCCTAAGGCACTTAAGACACTTGATGCCATGGCTTCTTATTGAAGTTTGGGAATTTTCAACTTTTTTCCCTTTTTCAACCATAGAAACCTTAGTAGGATCCTTCTTCTCTTCATGCTTTGCGGCTATTTTAGAGACATAGGATGAAGAAGAAAACGAGGTGTAAGGTTTACTTACCCTACATGAGGCTCTTTTGCGTTGCCTTTCAGTCTTCATAGCCAATGTAATCACATCATCCAATATGGCATATGGTTGTAACTCCACCAAATCTACAATCTCTTTATGCACCCACTAATGAATCTTGCAATGGTTTGTTCTTGAGCTTCTTGCAGATCACACCGCATCATTAACATCTCAAACTCTTCACATAATCCTTAACATAATAGGCTTCATGTTGCAAAGTTTAGAACTTAAGGAATAACTCTTACTTATAGTATTGAGGTACAAACCTCTTTTCCATAAGCCTCTATGTCAAAATTGGATTTTCTACTTCACACCTTCTTCGCCCCTTGACATTCTCCCACCACATATTAGCATAATTTGTAAACTCTAGAGTTGTAAGATTTATTTTTTTAGTCTTGGTGTTTTCTTGACACTTAAAGACTTTCTTAACACATTGTACCCATTTTAAGTACTTTTCGGGAGAGCTTGTTCTACAAAAAGGTGGAATCTTTATCTTGATATTATTAAAGGTTTTTGGCTGCCAGCATTGTCATGGTGCCTCTTAAAGTTCATCTGCTATGCTTGGATCATCATACTCATCACCCTCATCATGATCAACCCTTCCTCGTTGTGGCTGATTTACGGCCAATCTTTCCACCATAATCACAAGCTGATGCATGTGTATATAAAACTCTTCGTTATTACATTCAAGGGCTACAAGATGAGCTTGCTCAAAAATCATTCCTTGCTATAATCTCGGATTTGGTAGTGTATAGGTCTCACTACCTTCTGACATGATGTTTATAAATCTAAAATCTCAAAAAAAAAAAAAAAACAATGATAAGCTTTATCAGAATAGAACTCAATGGAAATAGATCTCTAATGGTTCAAAATGAAAATGGAAGAAAATAAAGATTTGAAAAATCTAAAAGTTGGAAGGATGGAAGGAATAAACCTTGATTGATTGATACAAATTCTCGCCACAATGAAAGCAAGGGTTGGATGCCACTTTTATGGATGAGAAACTTAAAAGATAAGTCTCACAACTTGCAACCAACAAGAATTGGATAAGAGAAAAGAATTGAAAAATAATCAATTACTTTATTGATCAACTTTGAATGTCTTCAAAAACAACCATAAGGTCCTTTATTTATAATAGAGGATTGGTCAAAAGCCTTTACAAGAAAAGGAAACTAAATCTTAAGTAATTAATTAAGATATTGCTTGCTCACAGAGAAAATAAAATAGTTAATAGAATTAATTTCCTTGCAAGCTAATGAATTAAACATTTCTTGAAAAAAGAAACTAAAAGCTTTAGAGATTAAGTAATAATCTGCACACCAAAACTTTTTTAATTTGGATACTGCTGACTTTCTTGGACAAAAAGACTTATAGAATCTTCAAGGATCTTTCTTATTGAGCACATAATGCACCAAATTGACTCCTTTTAGCCCTTGATCATGTGATTGATCTTGTATATTCGAACTCCTTATCTTTTAAGCCCTTTAACCTAGGCCAACCATGATGTGTCACATCATTCTACTATCAACAAAGTATTTGTTCAATATCATATTTCCATCAATATATTGATTAAATCTAACTTTTTTTCCGCAAAATATTTTTATAAAATTCATGATTTGATTAAATAAAATTTTTATGAAATGATAAGTCATAGATCATATCTTCATATATAATATCTTTAAGATTTAACATATTATAGACCATATTTTTAAGATTTACTATATCTTAAGACATATCCTTATGATTTAACTAATCATAGGTTTTATCTTTGTGACCAATGCAATCCAAACCCAAAACGAAAGTTTATATGGAGAATAAATAAATAAATTTCAGTTCTCATTAACATGGCATTGCAGACGACATGCATTGACAATCCACCAGCAATCACAAACCAGTTCCAAACTTTATCTCCCAGTTCATTTTTGCAGCCTTCCCCTGCGATAAGGTCTCATACACAAGGTAGTTCAAATGTTTTAAGTACAAATACACGAATTGATTACAGACAACGGAGCATAACTTTGCTTTTAAAAGAATGCGATGCCGACGGCAGCTGCTAATGAAGCAACAGCTATCCTGCATCTACCTATATGAATCTGGACGCTTGGGCTTGCTTTGAACAACAGCCTCGATATTCTCCATAACAGCAGGTGTCAGTAATGGGATTACATCAAGTGCTTTCATGTTCTCTTGAATCTGATCCGGGGCAAAAAAAAAAAGTTACTGTTTAGTCGCATTTATAAGTAATAGCAATAGCGGTAGAGAAACTAATCAAATCCTATTGCCACCCTTAAAAGGCAAGTAAGAGTAAGAACCAAAATGCACTTGAATCTCAATGATAAGGATACTTATGGTTTTCTTTGATTACAATGATTAATAGTAAATAAACACTTACAAAATGCAAGCAAACACCAAGAACACCAAGAACATCAAATGGGAGTCGCATATAAATTTGGGGATGAAAGTGTACTGCTCTGCATTATTGGAATGTGTTGTAGAACCAGCAAATACACTTCTAAAGCTTTTGCAAAATGATACTCTAGAACCTCTGTAATAACAATTGTTAACCAGCGATGAACCTTTATATTTAGAAAGGATATTTTATCAATCATTTAGCTAATTGATCCTTTCATAGATTAGGAAACAATAATCATTATACATCAATTGCAAACTCTGTTTGATGTTAGGTATCTTCTTTCTAATCAAGATGTTATGTATTATTTAATCAGAGAAACAACACCATGCAGAAATTTTCAGGCCATACTTTATTTTTCTGAAGTTGAAGTAACCTCTTAATTTCAATATTTTTGCATACTAACATCAGTGAAACTTATCAAAAAGGTCATAATCGAATTCTATGTTGCACTCTCTGCCTTTCCTAGGACATATTCCAACCTTTACCTTTAACTTCACCTTGCATAGCTCCACAAGCTTTCTCTGTGCATCTCTCCATCCCAAACACATAAATGAAAAACAAAAATTGGTATGCATCGTAACCTTCAACGTGTGTCCCAAAATCAGCATTAGACTGAGGCATAACCGGCAATGCTCACCTCATTCTACAGGAATTAGGAGTCTAAGGAATTTCTTTAAGTTGGAACTTTTAACAAAAAGCTAAGCCAACTGTAACTATCTTGCCATGGATGACCTATCCATGAATTAAATGAAGCACAAACCCAAAAATGGTTGATAAAACCGGAACTACCATTATTACATGTAGACTAGTGAACAATGAAAACATAAAAGCATATTTGCTCAGAAATTTGGTAGAAGTTTTTAACTTACAAAGAATGCACTTGTATAGTTGGTTGTTGTATATTCATTTTTGTTTAGATAGTTAATTACGTAAAAAAGAAATCTTTTTTTTGCTCTGAGAAAACTAAAACAAGAAACTTAAATGTAATAAAATAAGGAAAAATCCATAACATGTATTCTGGGTAGGAAATATACCATGACCTACTAGTCCACAATCTAATATATATATACACAAACAAGAAAGAAGAAAGAAAGAAAATTTTGAAACATTGGATTGAAACTTCTTGTAACCATATTTCCATCAATTTACAAGATTACGTTGTCAAAAATGTCTTAGCCTGCTAGCAAAGGCTGGCACCTAGGTGCTGCTAATATCAAAGTATTTTGAGAAGATGGTCATAGAGGAGATACTTCTATTAATCGTAAAGAATATATCATTCGATAAGAAGTAAGTCGCAATCCCTTCACCGGCTGTCATGCATGCAAACAACTAGAGTCCCTTACTAATATATAACCTCTAATTAAATTACCCATGTATTAGGCAAAATTTTCATTGTCATCTAGTGTGTTCTTATATCAAACATAAATATAGACATATTCAAGTGCATGAATGTGTACCAAACAGCGAATTTTATATTGCACTAGGGAAAAAAAACAATGCAAAGGATCCACATAGCGACCGACAAAATGTATGAAATAAAATAATGAGATACTAAATACTAACCTGAGATTCCTTTGTAGCACCAGTAATAACTGATGATACATTTGGATTAGCAGCACACCATGCAATTGCAAGTTGAGCTAAAGTTACACCAAGTTCATCAGCAATTGGCTTCAGTCCATTGACTTTCTTCAGCACATCATCAACTAGTGATCGGTTAGCAAGATTCTTCACAAGAAAACAACATGGTTAGCTTACTATGATAGACATGGAAGGTTGTAAAATTAGCTGCACAAAGAAGGTTTCAAGAATCCATAAATAAGAACAGAAGCTACATTATCAAGCATAGTCCAATAATACTTGAATCCAGTTTAAATAGTGGCGGCTTCACAATCATCTTGAAAGATGCCAACTGAAAAGGTTAACCAGCGCACAATATGTAAAGCTAAGTTTGCTGAGATTTTATATGCATGGTACATGTCCTATCACTATACACTAGAG
This sequence comes from Adansonia rubrostipa, assembly GCA_038381775.1. Lineage (NCBI taxonomy): Eukaryota > Viridiplantae > Streptophyta > Magnoliopsida > Malvales > Malvaceae > Adansonia > Adansonia rubrostipa. The sequence goes on from JBBYHM010000027.1 coordinate 3,842,161, forward strand.
TTTTGATCACATGCACGTATGTCAGAAATGATATTTATTACAAGCATGGATACATAAACGAGATATAAGATTCATTAGAAGCACAAAAAAAGGTAGCAGAGCAATCCCCCATAATCAATCTGGTTGACAAGAATGTATCCTTACGGTAAAAATCAGTTGTCAAAAGATTTCTGTTAAAAATTATTCTAATAAGGGAAAAGGAACCCAGATAACTACAAATGATTATCTTAAACAGTTAACATTAAGACAAGAAGATCAATAAACCGGGCAAGATCAACAGTCAGGAATCAACATTGAAGTGATTCTTACTTTGAAATTTTCCAATGCAAACCGACTATCGGGTGGTATCGTTCCTTTGCTGTACTTTCCAGTAAGCACTCCAGATGCAAGTGGACTCCAAGTTGTTAGACCTAGGCCATAGTTGCTGTATAGAGGAAGGTACTCAGATTCAACCTGCATCCGTACAGCAAATGATGAAACAAACTGTAAGAGTCCTGAAGGAAGCAGGAACAAAATTATTCCCAGTCAAGCCAATAGCTTTAAAAGCTCTCAACTTGACAATTGCAGATATGGATATGGAAAGGGAAGTCAAAGAACTAACAGTGTGTTTGGTTCACTGTGATAAGAATTCTATTATAGCCATATTCCAACGTGCTACAGTAATGCAGCTGTTTAGTTTATAGGATGGCTATTCTACGGAATAGCCTATTACGACCTTATTCCGAGAAATCACTGAATAGCCATTCCAAGCCCCCCCTCCCTAAATAGTTATTTCGAACTTAGGCGGAATAAGAAATTGCTTTAAGGGATTTGAATCCCATACTGTTCTATTTCACTGAACCAAATTACTGCATATAGCTATTTCATTCCACTCCTACTCTATTCCATTCTCATAGAATAGCTATTCTATTCTAATGAACCAAACGTAACGTAATTTATCAGGTCATTTGTTTCCGTTAATCTTTGCATGTTCAGGATGCAAGACCATAACTATTGATGTAGGAGCATCAACAAATAACAGTTTTATTTCATTTAGAATTCTGTTTAGGAGAAAGTTTATATACTTACTTTCAGATTTCTAGTTCTATTAGATTACTGTTAGGATAAAGTTTTATTTTACTTTAGGATAAGTTTTATGATTAAGTTTAACTGAGTATTTTTCCAGGAATAAGAAGACAGTAGGATTTAAGCCTATTTATATGTGCCTAGAGCTAGCAGCTAATGTATCCAATTATTATTTTATTATTCAATCTAAAAGGTTTCTTTTTAGAGCCTAAACCTCTCTACAACATCAATATTTCTCAGCTGTAGCAAATTTTTCATTTTCTAGCAATTCCTATTTTCCCTACCCTGCATCAATTATCCTCCACCACTTGGTTACTCATGTGAAAGCCATCAAAATTTTAAAGACCATTTCTAGACTAAAGACATTAAACTGGTTGGGCCATGAATCATTGTCATTAATCATAGTTTTTTATTGCTTCCAATTGCATCTGCAATAGGCATTGCTTTTCTTATAAGTATCTTCCTATTTGAAGTGTTTTTACGGCACAAACACAAGAATAATGAGAATTCTTTTAAATACACATATATAAATACCAAAAAAAAAATTACATAAAATCGAAAGGCAGAACTAGGCATCTTTGGTGTTCCTTAGCCACCTACCTTGTGCCTAGTCAATAAATTATACTCTGGCTGCTCCACGATCGGGCCAACCAAGTCCAACCTCTCTGCTACTCCCCATGCCTCAGTAATCTGTTGTGCAGACCACTCACTGGTTCCCCAATAAAATGCCCAACCCTTATCAATCACATAATTCATTGCCCTCACTGTCTCCTCAATAGGAGTAGATGAGTCTGGCCTGCAATGCAGATCACATCAATGAACTCCTTGTTAAGTTTCTTAAAATGAAAAGTCCTTCATAATAGACTCCACCCACTAATCAAAGAAGCTATATTTACAGAAACGAGAATTTCATTGCGAAAACTCATGAAAGAGCCTTAGGCATGATGAATTATATTCTCATCCACATTCAAAACACAGTATTAATTAAATAATTTCATGAGCCCAAAAGAAAAAAAAATTAGAATTACCCAGCAATTCTCACTATAAAACCTCTTCAACAGTATTGTTTAAAAAAAAATTGAATAAGATTTAACGATTCATACTCTAAAATCAAATCAAAACTAAAACCCAACAGTAAGAACAACAGCAGCATATCAAATACCAAAATAACACATTTTTACAACTGAATTAATCTAATAAAAATCAAATCAATCAACAGAAACAAAAGCTAATATCAGATATCAAACTCCCATAGAAACAAAAATCTACGTAAAAATACAATAAAATTAGATCTTTAAATGAATCCAACCTATGACAATAGATCACATCAACATAATCCATATCAAGCCTCTTCAACGACGCCTTCGTTCCTTCCACAATATGTTTCCTTGACAAACCCTTATCATTAGGCCCTGGTCCACCCCAAAAGATCTTGGTCGAAACCACAACATCCGATCGTTTCCATCCCAGTTCCCTAATAGCCTGACCCATGATCTCCTCAGCTCGACCATTGGCATAAACCTCGGCATTGTCGAAAAAGTTGACCCCGTTGTCTTTACAACACTGAAGGAGTGACTTCGCTTCTTTAACATCGAGTTGGTTACCGAAACTGACCCATGCTCCGTAGGATAGTTGGCTCACTCTTAAGCCTGATCTGCCGAGATTCTTGTACTGCATGGTTCTTTCTGGTGTTTTTTCAAGCAGAAGAGTGGAGACGAAAGCGGTGGAAGTGAAAATGACAATCCGATGGGGGAAATGTTTGAGAAGTTGTAGACGAACAAGCAACGTGAAAGACTGGGAGTCCGAGAAACAGGACAAATAAAAAGTTTTAATATTAAATGGTTTCAGCTGTCCTTGTCCGCCCTCCGCATTTTCGTGAAGGAAAAAAATCTTGCCTCTTATTAATTTTTGTGTTTCACATATTTTTCTATTTTCAGATATTAATTATATAAATGTCATTTTGCTTTAAAAAAAATTAACTTTGGTAATTTTGAATATCACGAAATAAATATGATCCCAAACATTTAATAAACATAAATATAATATAATAACTGTAATATAACGCATTTGTATATAATTGATATAATATATTTAGTACATGTATCATATTCGTATAATTTTATTAAAGATTTTAACCTTTTTAATCATTTATCTTTTATTTATATTTATATGATTAACAAGATATAATATACGTACACAAATTATCATGCTCATAAAAAAAATATTTTTGGTACATGTAATTTTGAATTATATAGATAAATGGGATATGAAGAGTATTAGTGAATTACTAAAATTTGCTAAGCATATACACCGTTTAAATTTCTAAATATTTCATTAGTTTCGATTTAGATTTAGGCTTATTTTAATGAATAATGAGATCAAAAATAACAATAGAGGTAAGTTAGTTATTGTATCAAAGAAATTCAGTACTTTAATCGTATTTGGATGACAAAGCAATGATTACGATAAGATAAAAATAAAAAATAACAAAAAAAATTAATATAAGAGTGTAATTAATTTGTATGTATGTTTTAATTATATTTAAAATTTTGATACATATTATTCTATATATGTATATAAATATGTTAATCAATTAACTAATTATTAATTATATAACTAGAACATTCCCCTAGCTTTGCCAAGGGATATTGAAAAATTTTAATATAATTTTAATTATATTAAATAATAATTTTTATTTAAATAATTTTTAATATTTAATATATGTTATATCTTTAAGATAAAAATCAAATATTTCAAATTATATCTCTTTCACAAATAAAAAAAATCTTATTAAACCAATTTCGATTAAAAATATAAAACTATAAAATTAAATTTTTTAAAAAAATATTAAGTTGCAAATTCATTGGAAAAACTTAAATCGATTTTTGTTGCTAACCATAATTCAATTCTTTAATTGTATTAAATAGTAATTATTTATTTATATAATTTAAAAATATTTCAATAAATGTTTATAGATTAAAATAATTATATTTTATTATAAAAATTAAATATTTTAAATTACATCTTTTTCACAAAATTAAAATGTTTATTACTAAATCAATTTTTAATAAAAATATTCAAAAATTTTAAATAAAAATAAAATTATAAAATTTAACTTTTTTTAAATCAAGTGACAAAATAAAAAATTAAAATTTAAGTCAATCTTTTACTAATAAGATGTAGAGGTGGCAATTGGGCGGGTTTGGACGGGTTCGGGACGAGTCATTTCGGGTTCGAGTTTTTTCGGGTTCGGGCTGATTCGGGTTCGGGTCCATTCGGGTTCGAGTTCTTTCGGGTTCGGGTCCATTCGGGTTCGGGCCAATTCGGGTTCGGGTTCATTCGGGTTCGGGCCAATTCGGGTTCGAGCCAATCCGGGTTCGAGTTCAGGTCGGGTTCGGGTTTAAGTATAGTTTACATCAATTTTTTTATTTTATGTTAAATATAATCACTTTTACGTAATTTTAAATTCTAAGCTAGGCACGAATTTGGCCCTGTTTTGCTCGAAAAAAATTTTAGTTCGGTTCTATGGGTCTATCCATGGCCCGAAAAATTTTTGAATTCTAAGCTCAGGGCCG
>JBBYHM010000027.1:3847663-3864622 GCA_038381775.1 Adansonia rubrostipa
TTTTAGTAATATATAATATCTTATTATAATTTTAGTAATAAATAATAAAATATTAATACAATGAATATTATTTTGTATAATAATATTACAATAAATAATTGTAACAATATTAATATTTTAAATTTTAAATAGTAATTTAATATTTTATTGAAAATTGCTTTTATATTACTATTTAAATAATAAAAATAGGATTTATTCTTTATAAAGATTTAATAACAAACATTTAGTATAAAATATTATTATTTTAATAGTATAAATATTTTTAGAAGTAATGTTTTAATAATTATTATTATACTGTTTTAAATATTTTAAAATATTTATAAAATTTAATCTTTAGTAATAAATAGTATCAGTGTAAGTACTTAATATTAATATAATATTTTAGTATTAAATATTATTATTAAAATATAACTATTTGAAATAATAATAGTAATAATTAATGTTTTAATAAGACTTAGTTGTTAATATATTAATTATTAATATTTTAGTATTTATGTCAAAATTACTATTTGAGAAAAAAAAGAAATAATTTTTTTAAAGTAACTATATTAACATAAATAATATTTTATTAATAATTATAATTAAAATATTTTAAATATTAATATAATTAATGTTTTAATAATAAATGATTATTTAAGTATTTAATAATTACTAAACTATTAAGATATTAATACTTTAAGCATAATGTGTTGATACTTTATGGCAATGTATCGATATTTTAGCACAAAACTGGACATTTTGAGCCAAATTCTCGAGCTTCCAATGGCATTTTCTTCCCCCAACTTATCCCAATGGTCATGGCTAATTTAAAACTTTTTGAATTAATGAAAATCGATTATTTTAGAAGGCGACGACATATTGGATTTTGTTTTAATAAAAAAATTAATTTAATTATTAAAATATTAAATGTTGGGGCCACCTATTACCTTAATGCATTTGGGCCTTAATCTTCAATTTTACAAAGGATGGCCCAAAGAGTAAAAAGATGAGATGAAATTGGGGCATTTAAATGATTAAGTCAAAATTAGTGAGGTAAAAGTGGCCACAAAAAGTGACATTATTGTTAATCCTGTACAGATCATGGTCCCTAGGAGCGGCACATGGGGGGATTCAGAAAACCCCCCTAAGTACCGGAAATCCCTGGTTTTTGTTTCGAGGAATCCACTAAGCCCCTAATTGTGCTTGGTTTGGAAACAGCACGCTGATAAGAGACCCAGCAAGACGTCCCATAGCTTGAAATGCCAGAATATTTATAGACTTTTCGTAATTCAATCAAGATGCTAACATTTTTGAGAATTTGAATCAATCATGAATCAAGTTGAGAATTTGTTCTTTTATTCGTCTTCGTAATAGTTTTTCAATAAATCGCGTTATGTTTTACCCGTTTTATAATATTCATGACATTATTGAATACCTTAAACACTATTAAATGCACGTTCGCAACAATCATAACGTGGTCCATAATGCCCACGACATCACAACAGCATCAACAACGAGATTCACGACGACGCCACTATGATTCGTCTTAGGCAGGCACAGGAATAAGAGCAAATAAAGGGTAAAAGAGGCGAAAGAAAATCTTACTATTAAGGTTCTAAAGGTTTCTTATCTACAATTTGGTCAACATTCAAAACCTTCAAGCTCTCTTTAAGAATGTTCTTTATCAAGAACAAAACAAGTATCATGCCGGTGTAACGTATGGTCGACGGTCCTGATATTCTGGTGCTGTGGAATATTGATGATGATGATCCGCATGCAGCTGAAGTGCAGCCACGCAGCAGCAGCTGTAAAAGGAAACGGGCTTTTGTGTTACGCAAATCATGGGTTCTGCCATCTCTCTCGCCTCCATAAATTGCTGGTTTCATTTGTTTTTGATGAGAGATGTGTTTCAGAATTGAAGACATGACTCGTTTGCCTGTGGTGTGCCTTTTCTTAGTTTACCTATGCTTTGTTCATTGCGTCGAAGCAGCAAACCCTCCACCACCTGAGGTGGGCTCCCCTTCTCCGACTCCTTCAATTGGTGGTAGTCCTGGAGCTGGAGGTGGAGGAGCTTGTTGTGGTGGTGGTGGTGGAGGTGGCGGTGGCGGTGGCGGCGGTGGTAGTGGTTCATCAGGTGGCTCTGGGTTTGGATCAGGAAGTGGAAGTGGTGGAAGTGGCAGTACCGGCGGTGGAGGAGGCGGAGGCGGTGGAGGTAGCAGCAGTGGGAGTGGTAGCAGTGGCAGTGGCAGTGGCTCTGGCTTTGGAAGTGGAAGCAGTGGTGGTGGTGATGGCGATGGAGATGATGGCAGCAGCTTACCTGGCTCTTCCTAGACCGGGATCACAAGCATTTGCATGTCCTTTTTCTAGCTCTATATAAATAAATGTTTAAACCTGTTGTGAACTTACTGTGTTTGTCACTTGCTTGTGAAGTGTTAATCAAGTTGTTAAAGCTTGTCTATGCACAAGCATGCTTTGTTTTATGAATAAAACAAAATAATTAGATATGTACAAATTTTATGGACTATAATAAAATTTTGAAAATTTATATATTATATAAGTATGTGAAATTAGTCTATTAGATGACTATATATACATTAATGCAAAAAGTAAATTAAAGACAAATTATATTGGGTATATATAAAATCTTAATTTTAATATTAAATTTTAAATTGTAATATAATATTTATTTATTTTTAAAAAAATATGATACGTCTAAAAATTATTAAAAAATATATTAAAAATTATACTACCATATAGCAATTAGCAAAAAGTAACCAAAAAGACGTCAACAATCCTAACAATAATATTATTAACTTTTATATAAGAAAATGAAATAAATCAAAAAATTAAAAATCAAAACTTAATTAATATGAGATTTAAAATATAATGGTACTTATATTATAAGTAATTGCTAGCTCTTTTTCCATGCTTAAGCCAAAGCTTAACAGCTCACACTCCAATTCATAAAATTTATTTTAAGTAATTATTATTAATCATAATTTAATTAATTAATAAGATCATAGTATTTTGTTATCTTATAACGATACTTATACTAATTAAATGAATTTTTTTTTTTGGTTATAAAGATAATATTGGGTATTTTGTTAGGAGAGATTAAGTTTGTTTTATTTTCCCTTTCTCCTAACTATCATACTATCATTACTAACTAAAATGAATATGAGTTATATTAAATTAAATGCTTAAAAATACCACATATATGTTTAGAATTTACAATTATTTAAAATATACTAAATAAATTAATTTCATAATTATTTTATCATTATACTTTTATATTTTCCAATGAAATTAAAGAATAAAAAAATAAAAGATGCAAGAGGCTTTTATTTATGTATAATTTTTTAAGTTAATACACTTGAGAAAATATATATATATATATGTCATGCAAGGAAAATTTTTATATTTTAATATGAATTCTAATTAACATAAGGACATTACTATGTTACAAGGTCGTTTTGTAAACATAAATGGATGAATTGATTAAACAATTAAATATTGTTTTATAAAAATATCATGCATATTTAGAATTTCAAAGTATTTAAAAGAATTAATTTATTCTTATATTTTATTTTGGAAATAATATTTTAAAATTACTATTATATTTCATTAGACATACAATCTAGTTTTGCTAGCATGCTATTTTAAACTTTAAGATTTCTCTCACTTAGTAACGTCTTTAGTGATTCATCTTGTGAGTTGAGGTTCGATTCATCTTTTGAATATAAATTTTTTTATTTTATAAAAAAAAGAATAATGAATTTGAATATTTAAAGATTTATATTTGTTGTGAATATTAATTGTAATATTAAAATATGCACTATTAGACATGTCAATTAGGTGGGCCATATCAATTCGGGGCGAATTGATTAGGGTTGGATCAATTCGGATTGGGTTAGTTTGGATTTTTAAATTTTTTGGTTTGAATTATTTTGATTTTAAGTCATTTTGGGTTCCGGTCACTTCGGTTTTAAGTCATTTCAAGTTAGGATCAATTCGGTTTGGGTTAATAGGGTTTGGTCATTTTTAAGTGTGAATCATTTCAAGTTTGGGTCAATTGAATTTAACACATGGTTTTATCGAGTTTAATCATTTTCAATTCGGATCATTTTGGGTTCAGATTATTTTTGGTTTGGATTATTTTAAGTTTATATCATTTTAAGTTTGAATTATTCTAGATTCAGGTTTTAGATATTGATCATTTTTTGGTTTAAATTGATTAGTTTTGGACTTTTGATTATTTCTGATAAAATCAAATTGGATAAAATATAAGTTCAAATGAGTTAATCAAACTTTTCACATTGGAATTAGAATTAGGAGGATTATGCACTATCGATTGTCCCTATCAAATGACAAAAATCTAAAGAAACATAAACAATAGGCGAAATCATGAAAATATAAAAATTTTTGAGGGGCAAAATATAAATTTCGACTCTCGTCACCGAGGGCGGGAAAACTCAAAACTGGGAATGGCAACACGCGCAAATTAAAAAGAAAAAACAGGGGGACAAATCGAAAATCCAAAGAGTCATCAAAACAAGGAAAATTGAAAAAAAAAAAAAAAGAGATCGAGATGGAGAGCTCGAGATCGAGCAGCGAGTTGCAGAAGCTCGTAGAAGCCATTAAAATTTCAGAGGTAACTTTATATTTTTTTTTATTTTCCCCTAATTCTGCTTTCAATTTGATTACATTTCCATTTTTTTAGCTATTCTTTTAATTCAAGAAATTTGCTATGGTTAAATAGGTGAGGAAAAATAATAAAGTTGTTATCCTTGCATCGTTCTCCATGTTTTTTGCAGTTATGGAAATAGCAATGTTCTGTTTGGTTGCTGAGAAATTGTTAATGAAAAAAAAATATATATTGTACATTGTTGCAGGTGGTTGAAGGCCGAACTGAACTGATCGCTAAATTGGCAGATTTGCATTTATCTGACCAATCTGATGTGAAATCTCTCGTTGAATCCCTAATTGTATCCACTTTATAGCAGTTTTCTTATAATTAATTTTTTTTTCGATTTTTTTGGTACCTTAATTTTTTTTTTCTGTTTCAATTATGTAAAATTGTCGCCAAATATTTACGTCTACAGATGAAAAATTATGGGAAGGATTTTAAGTTTAGCGCAACTTAAGTAGAGTTCTTGAATAAAATTTGACTGTCTACTTGGCTTGGCAATGTTTATTTTTCTTTCCTTAACAAGAGAATGGACATTCTGGGAAGATGATACTTGCTTGGATGTCTCACAGTGCATATTAAACAGGACCGTTTTGAATGTGGCTGCAACATACCTTGATTTAGATATTTCTGTATGTTTATTACAGTTTCTTTTACTTGGAACGAAGGTATGCTTATTTCTATTTGCTTTAAAAGTTAGAATTCTCACTGTGATTGCTTGAACGTGACTCATAATCGATGGTGGTTTCTCAAGCAAGTTGAGTTATGTGTGCTCTAGGCAAGCATATGGTGTGGGAAGCATCTTAAAATGACTCTCATGTCAACCGAGGAATCTCCAGAAGAAGAACATCGCAGCCTTTTTTACCAGGTTCATGATACTTGATAGTTTGAGGCATCATTCTCCTGTAAAGAAAAGTTCTTAGTTGTCAGTGCATTTTTTTCTTCTTCTTGATCAAATAAACAAAGGTTCATCTTTGCAAAATGTGCCAGCATGAATGCTATCGTTTGATTTTTTTTTTCCCTACCGTCTACAAATAGCTTTTTTATTTTCAAATGTTGTTAGTCTTGAAATGATTACTTGCATGTTAGTGTCTTAGATTTATATGATTGTTTCTGACTAACTGAATTCAAATCATTCATGCTGTATTTTCTTATTTCATGTTGAAGTCAGGCTTTGTGATTTATGATTTGAATTAAATAGTACCCAACATGAAGTTAAGCATAGGTTCTGCTTATATTTTACGATTAACCATGCATTGCATGACTGAATCTGATGGCCTAATAGTGTCTAGCCACAGTAAAGGTAACTTTTCTATTTGTTTCCTTGCTAGAAGGCAGTCAGCCACGGAAGAGAGTGAATATCACGATGACGCATTAGAAAGTGCTTTGAGGCCCCTAAGGGTTACTCCTATTTGAGCATGCATATCATGCTAAGCTACTTCATTTACACTTCTTGAGTCTTTGTTGCTTGAGAGTTAACGATTTCTTTCTTTTCATAACAAATATCATTTCCTTTCAGAGGAAAAATTTATGATTTTGCCTTCAGTGTTGACCATTGAGAAACTTTGTTAGTCTTCTAATATGAAATGTTAGTGTTTTCTTCGATTCTGAAACTACACAGTCGTCTTTCCTGGGTATGATAGTCTATTCACTGCTTTAATGTCTCATACTGTCTTACAAATTTTCTGTTTGGCTTAATAAACATAATTTTGCAGCTGCTACTGGAATTTTTGGGCTTCTCTGCTTCTAGCTTTTCATCTATGACAAGCTACCCAATTGTGACTGATAAGGTATCAATGGAGGTTGTTGAAAAATTCGTTCTAGAACTGTTGAATCTAACAAAAGATGCAGTATCTGAAATTAAGGTACCTAATTCTTGCTTTTTTCCATTTTTTCTTTCATTAATCAGCACTGGGTGTTTAGGGAGCTGAGCTGCTATATCATCTTAAAAGTTTGTATTATCCAATATATATATATATATATATATATATATGTATCATCTTAAAATTTTGTTCTGACTGAAGCATGCGTTAATGGATACTAGAGTTTGCTGCATATATGCAAAGTAGATAGGTGTCAATTGCACAGCCTTCAGTTAGACTTTAGATTAAAAAAACATTGTTGAAAGCAAAATGTTAGGCTTTCGGAAAGGAATCAGAGTTAATTATCAGATGTGCCAGGCATTAGTGGTCTCAATATGTGAACAGTGTAGTCTGAATCTGGTTAATGTGGTTCACTTGGTAAATATAGGGGAGTTTATATAAATAAGAAAAGTGGATTGTTTAACTCTTCCCTTTTCTTTCTACATTTGTTACTAATCTTACAGAGAACAGTCCACTATTAGCTCTGATTTCTGTCTTTTTTCTTTGTAACATTTGTAAACACACATTTAGAAAATTAAGCTCAAGGTAAGTAGAATTTTTGGTTAAGGTGTCCTTCAATCTTGTAAGTTGACCTGAACTTTTATCTCTTTACGAGTCAATTGGTTAAGCATTGGCAGTTCCTCACTTTGCTGTTATGGTTATTCACTTTGGGATTGCAAATTTCAACAACAGCAATTTCTCTTCTTTGAATTGTTGTCTCCCAATCTCTCAATATCGATCATACCTTTTTTTTTTTTTTTTCTTTCTTTAATTTCTGGAAATGGCATCGGTACAATTTAATCAAATATCAAAACATATAGAGTGGAGCAATTTCATGTCTGAAAGCATTTTTTATAAAGAAATTGAATTTGCTTCCTGTCTCACTGTCTGTGCTTTCTGTTAACTGAAGAATCTATTTGGCATCATCTGCTGATGAAGTTTTGAAATTTTTTTCAAACAGAATATTGACTCAATTGGTGCTGAGGTTTTAAAGGCTACACAAGCAGTCATTGATGCTGTAATAAGACTTTGCAAAGAGTATTCCCAAGTAATTAGTTGCAAGTTTTCTGGTACAGAACTCGAAAATAATGAGAAGGGCATGGACTGTGAACAGGCATGTATTACGAATCATATCATGAACATAACAACAGTTACCGTAGGGAAGCTGTTTGAATTGGGCATTCTTGCTGCAAATGGCGGTGGAAGTCTCGTAGCCATTCTTAACGTGTCATGGAAAGGTTTGGTTACCTTGCTTCAGCTAGCCAAGGGCGAATTGCCATTAAAAGTGAAGGTAGCAGATATTGTTTTGACTTTAATTTCACTTGTGAATGGTTCTCTGAAATGCGCGGCTGAGGCTTGGTCTTATTCTCTGGAGGAGACTGTTTCTGTAACTGAAGCTAGAAGGATATTTGTTCCAGTAAAGTTTTACTTGATGAATGCAGTAAAAATATCTTCCCTATATCCGTGCCAGGCATATATGGTTTATAGAGACTTAACACTCTGCGTCCTGATTATCTCAACCTTTCAATTATTAGTGAGCCGTGAACAACTTATGAAAAATGTCAGTGAAGTTATGGCTGAACTTTTGGAGAAAACATCCTTGGATTTGCTTATTTCTTTGCTAAATTCTACTGATATAAAGCAGGAATTCAAATATGAACTTCTAGATTGGTTATTTATTGATGACTGCTGGTCAAATGCTGTTAATGAAAGTCCAGTTAATAAATGTAAAATGACTTCAATGATTGAGATCTTTTCAGTGAGCCGTGAAGCTATGCCTCAGTCAAGAGAATTGTTGCTTGGTCAAGTGATACTTTTCTCCAGTTTCCTGAGATACTCCTTTGATCTCGTGGAAGATGTAAAACTGCTGATCGCTAGAAAGCTTGGTTGGTTTATGAATATAATAGTTGACGAAGGGGTTTATTCTTCCATTCTTGTTTCACAGATTCCGATATTGTATGTTTCTGGAAAAAGTGTGGAGTTAACTTGGGAGCCCATGTATTCAGCTCTTTTGCATGCCTTAAAAACCTTCATGATAGTGGTATCTTCAACTTTAGCTTGGGAGGAGTTGGCATCTTTCCTGGTTAAGAATTTATTTCATCCTCATTTTCTCTGCGCAGAAATCATAATGGAACTTTGGAGTTTTTTCGTTCGGTTTGCTGAGATGGGGTTGGTGAATGGCATCATTGTTGAGTTATGTGCGTTAATGAAATTAGCAGCATCTCAAGAATCAGTTTTTCTTCCAGATTCTATTCTCCGAAAAATGGCGAGATCAGTATGCACGCTTCTCTCATTCAGCAGCACATCAGTGGTGGATTGCGTTTATCGTTCTTTGGTGGGTGATGATAACTCTCAGTTAGCATCAGTTATAAATGCAGCCTTGCTTTTGGAAGGCTTTCCGCTAAACTTGCTCTCGAAAAACTTGAGAAGTGTTGCTAAAGAAAAGTTCATTTCCGACTATTTTGGTTTCATCGATAGTTTTGATGACAAATCATTGACTGTCTCCAGTTCTGAAGTTGGGGTTCCAGTTTTTACACTATCTGCTTTGTTGCAGTCACAGTAAGTCCTGGCACTCTGTTAACTGATTTGCTAACAGTTCTATTCAAGTTGAAAATAGAAGTACCTTTTTTTTTTGTAGAAGATCCTAATTCTTTTCCTGCAAACCGAATAAAAACATATATTTAACTGTAAGTACAAACCTAACAATTCATGTATTCGTGTTATGTTCCTGTATAGTGTCTTACCATAATCGTTTAAGGTATTTTATATTTATACAAATTTTGATACATTAATAATTCGTATTAAATAGATTTTGAGACATGTAGTTGTGTCGTGTCATTTTTTAATTGCTTTATTGGTGTTATATTCATATAATCGTATTTAATTTTGCCAAGTTCAAGTATTGTGATTTTCTCATCGAAAGAATTCTTTATCCACTCATTTGACATGCTTTGCTTGCATTTTAATGTGGTCTTCTATCATTTCTCCCATAAAGAACTGTCCACTTTTTTCTTTCCTTACAACATGTTGATTCTATTTTTGACATATCAAATTGATTTGTGAGTTACAGTACTGAATGAAATTACTATTTCACGCAGCGAGGTTACCTTATCTGACGTTGATATGAAGACCTTGAAGTTCCTAGTAGCTATTGTTCGTGGTTATAAGAATTCTGCGGACAAATTAAAGAAGGAAGTTTGTTGTAAGCTTATGAGTCAAACGTTACCGATTATCTCAAATTTGAGTCACCTATATGCATCTGAAGAAATGGAAGAGCTCATCTTGGAGCTTCACAATTTGTTTGTTTCGGGGCCAGCAGCTTCGGATACACTGTTGTATCAATGCAAACCTGGACTGGCACTTTTCTTGGCTGGACTCGGCAACATGGGGATGTCGGAAAGCGATACTTGCACTAAAAGCTCTGCGGTGTGGGAGTTGTATCACATGCTTTTGAGAGAGCGACACTGGGCCTTTGTTCATCTAAGCATTGCAGCATTCGGATATTTTGCTGCTCGAACTAATTGCAATCAGCTATGGAGATTTTTGCCCCAAGATGCAGCGCTTTCATATGATCTAGTGTCGGGAAATGACACGAGTGAAGAAAGATTTATGTCCGAGTTTAAGGCTTTTCTGGAGAAAGAAATGGCTCTTCCCGCTGTTATGGCCAGCAGCTCTGAGCAACAGCACCTACTTCTCGAGGAAGGCTTAGTTCTAAAAGAAAAGGTTCGGAAGGTCTCAAATATCAATACAGAAGCCGAAAGATGTGATGTCACGGAGATTGGTGACGAAAATCGATCAAACAAGAGAAGGAAGCTTCCTGATGGAATTAACAAAGGAGTGGAACTGTTGCAAGATGGCTTGAAAGTTATTAGTGACTGTCTTAATCAGTGGCAACCAAATCAAATAGAATCAGCTGAACTCCATGACAAGTTCTTGACTCACTTTTCCAAGCTTGAAAATGTGATTTCTCAATTGCTTGTTCTTAGTGGAAGTGATTAAAGTCGTCATTGAAGCCCTCTGCCTTTAATTGGTTTGCTGACTTCAAATTGTATAGGAAAGCATAGCTGTGAATCAATGGATGTGATTGAAATGAGTTCTTCTAAGCAGGTAAAATTGTTCAATTTATTTCAGATATTAATCTTGCCATGCATTGTTAAAGCTTCTTCTTTTAACCTAAATTGTGAACTTAAATCATGTTAGTAACAATAGATTTGTGGTCAAATTATAATATATATTCCTTCATGCTATGTTTTGCAGTCTATTTCTAAGAGTTCCTTTCCATTTACTGCTTTATTTTTTTCTTGCTGCTGCTTGGGTTGTATGTTTTTTTTTTTTCTTTTCGTAAGAAATAGTTATGTTAGTCGGATTCAGATGTGAGTATCGGTTATAGATATAAACCCAATATGAGAATTTTAAGTTTTTAAAAGTTTTCTATGAGTTCGTAGAATCATATTTTTATATCCTTATCTAGATTTACATCGAATACAGTTATCAAATATGAATATTTAAAAAAAATTAAAAATCAGAGTAACGTATAGAAATAGTACCGATCTCTAAAATTCAATGATTATTAATAGCTTAACTTTTTAAGTGCTTTGTGGTTGGTTGTACCAAGAATTTGAGGAATTGTACCTCAATTCCTCTGCATCCTATTAACAAACTTAATCAGAGATGGCCAGTTAGTCTTTTTCAGTAACTATGTAATTAGATCTGATAATATATAGGTTCATATTATGTTTATATTATTTTTTGTGTGATGATTGTGTTGAAATTATTTTACATTTATATAAATTTTAATATGTTAATAATTAGTGTTATATAGATTCTGACATATTTTTATATTCATGTCATATCATGTTTCAGTTAATTTTTTTAATATTTTGTTTGTGTTATATAATCATCTTATGTTTGTGCATTCAAGCTTGTCAGAAAGTTCTATCAATGTATGTAAATAGTAACAAAATTTATCTTGCTCATAATATGGTTAAATAGGCATTATCTAACAATGTAGCAGGAAATTTAAAACTGTGTTGTTTTGATTCTTTATTTTTTTTGAAACACTTGTGTTCGGTATTTGTGTTTCATGCATATGTAAACATGAATATAGGAATATGATCTTCTTAGGATCCTCCAAATGCATGAAAATCTTTTTAAAAAATTAAATATATTCGTATTAGGCACGTACTTTTATTTGACACATACCTGAATTCAAGTAACATTGAGATCTTTGTAATGCATCAGCAGGTTGCATATGGCCTAGCTTATTAGGGTTTTTTAGAAAAATTGTAAAATAGAAGTACAATTATATTATTATATAATAGGGTTCTTAGCAAATAATTTATAGTATATAAATATAGTTATTTCTTGAGTCGAATTAGGTTTGAACCTAAGAATTTCTTCCTAGGATTTGGTCAGTTTTGAAAATGCACTTTAAATTTTGTCTAGATTTATATTTTGAGTTTATTTTTTTAAATTCTTTCAAATATTGAATGAATTATTAAATTTAAATATATAACTCGATCTTTGAATAAGTTTACACACATTGCATGAATTACATAATCTAATTATTTATACATATCAGCGTGAAGTAAATGATTTGTTTGTATTTTTGGGATTTTGGACCATTTGGCGCAACCAATTCAGGCAAAATATTTTAATTAAATTCCTTTATAAATGCCTTCCTAAATTAAAAAAAATATTAACAACTAATGATTATTAATTAAACTTTACAACCGTCACATTGTAATACTAATTTGCTGGCTTTGGCATATAAGAATAAAGAAATTAAAGAGATTCATTTATAATAATGCAAAATTATATTAGTTTATATAATTTTATAAATTTTTTATATAATTTATATTTATTTAATTTAATTATCGTATTTTATATTTTATTGGTACGGATATGTACATTTAATTTTAGTAAATTAAAATGTATAACTATTTGATATAAAAAACTTTCAATCAATAAATATATATTAAATAAAACAATATTTTCAATAAATATAATAGAGAGATTGGATCAATTTAAAATCTTTCATGTTCGACAAATATAATTATATTACTAAATTTAATAGTTGGTTTGTTAAATATAAATAATAAAAAATTATAAAAGTATGTAAAATTAATTTAGCTTTATACTAATATAAGTGGATCTCTTGTATACATATTAATTTTATAAAAGTAATATTTTTCTCGAATTCTATAAAAGTAATATATTAAATATGAAAAATTTTCCTAAAATGATAAATAAAGAATCCTTTACCACTCCTATAACATTTGTTAAGTGAATTTTTTTTCTTTCTTTTTTTTTTTCCTTAAAAGACCATGATATGAGCATCGGAAAATGAATTGCAGAAGTTGAAATTCGATTTAAAATCAACTGCATATTACTTTTTAAAAGTAATCATATAAACCAATCCAACTAAATCTCGAATTTACTAACCTAGTGATATTACTTATTGCACTTCAAAATCATGTATTATAAAAAGCAACAACCCTATTGTCATACATATCTCTCACACCATGGCAGCCCTCAAAGAAATTTTCTTGCCAATGTTGGCATTCTGCATTTTCTACTATCCTTTGGCATTTGTTGCGAGTGAAGACAAGCCACTTATCAATTACCATATCCGCAGAACCAATGATTTGCCTTCGGATTTGCCACCCAATTTGCCTTCATTGCATCTGCATTGCAAGTCTAAAGACAAGGATCTTGGTGAGAAAGCCATGTTGCAGCATGAGGATTACTCTTGGGATTCGAAAATAGACCTTTTCAGAAGAACCCTTTTCTTCTGCCATGCATAGTGGGAAGGGAAGGAGAAATCTTTTGATGATTTCAAGGCCACCAGAGAAGAATATCGGTATGGAGAATACCATAATTCTTGCCTGTGGTCAGTGAGAGATGATGGGATTTATTTCCGCAACGATAATAAATGTCTAGATCTAGTGAAGGCATATTTATATATTGCAATTGCGAATTTCGTTACTGCAGTTTTGGTGTCGCAGTTGTAGATGTGCAGATCTTGATAAACCCAGTGAAAGAGACCATTGTAAAGGCTTTCTAGTTTCATTTTTATTTGAAAGGGTAGTTGGGGATAAATAAATGTCTTATTATAATAATCGAATCCCATTGTTCCTATGCATGGTATTTAGCTTTTTGAAATTCATTATGACTATTTTTTTCAAGTGATGGTACCATAAATCGGATTATCTATTTAAAAAAAATACTCAAAAAATTCAAACCAAATTAAATCGATTTTCTCTCTCTTATTTTTTTCTAAATCTATAAATTTTCAAAAAAAATAAAAAATTACAGAAATTATAGAAGAATTTAATAACTACCAATAATATAAAAAATTTTAAAAATTGGTAAAAGTTGCTAAATAAAAGGGTTTTAAATCTTATTCAAAATTAAACAAATGATTAACGAACATTTGTTGAATGTACTGTTAATTTAGAACCTAATTTTCGAGTTTTGGACCATTTAACGCAACCTATTAAGGAATGATATTTCAATTAAGTTACTTAATAAATGCCTTTCTAAATAAATGAAAATTAATAGCATTAAGGATTATGCTTTTGGAGTGTTCTCCATACAAATCAAACTTAGATCAACAGAAAATAGAACTCTAAACCTTACCAGCTAGACTAAACCTTTATGAAAATTTTCATATATATATATATATATATATATATATATTTAAAACTTAAGATTCAATGTATGGGAAATATATATATATATATATATGTGGATTCATATTTTTTTGCCAATAACGTGTAACGCAAACACAATTTTCATAGACAGTACACTTTGGCATAGCACTCCCTAATAATATTGCTACATGATATAGCACATTCTAGGAGAAGTGCTTTTAGTGGTAGAGGCACTTTGACACTAACACTCTTTGGCATAAGTACTTTTGATAGTAATGCTACTTGCATAGCATTCTTAGCTAGGGGTGCTTTTGGCAATAGTGTTACTTGGCGTAACACTCTTTGATAACAGCACTACTTAGCATAATAAGATCCACTCAAAAAAGATTGTGGAGCTAATTTTGGAAAGTTAGCAGAATTCTTTGGTTTTCTTCACACTTAGAATGTCCTAAAGAGTATAACTTTGAGACTCAAATATGGTGACTATAAGAAATCCGCTTCTTAACCGCCTCAAGAGTATTAAGGTTTGAGACTCCTAAAGAGTGTTTCCTTTTCTCATTAAACAGACAGTGCACTTCTGAGCGTGCTGTCATATAACTAGTATTAACTGCTTATTACAAGAACATTCCTCAAGATGTAAGCCTCCATCAGCTTACTACTTTTGTAACCTCCTTATCTCTTTCTTACAAATAGAGGTCCTAAAGCTTCATTTGAGATCTTTTGGTAGTTTGGCTAACTTTGATCTTCTTAAAAATTCTCTGCAATTTTTACCAGAAAAACTTATAACTACCATAATTTTCAACACTCTCATCCCCTTATAGCCTTTATCACCACCACTTGCCATCGGACTTGTTCTTTAGGATCTGCTCTAATCTTCCTCTTCACCATCTCTCTATCACATCATGTTTTATTGATTTTGTAATGTTTCTTCACTCTTTTCAAAAAGAATGTTCTACAATATATATATATATATATATAATATGATTTGCAATAATTTTGTATATATAATTCATTAAGGCTTACTAAACTTACGCAAAATGCTTAATTTTAATGCTATTAATTTTCCTTCTTAAAAACATACATGATAACTTATTTTACCATTTACAAGGACATTATTAGCATGGTAAGTTTAAATACTAAGATCAATTTTTTAATTTTCATCATATATAAAAGTAAGGAGAGTATTTTACTCACAATTCTCTTTGCTATAATATTACAATTATCCAATCAGAATCAAGAATTATGTAGGGGTTCACCACTAAATTTGGGCTCCACATAATTTTTTTATAGATTCTACATAATATTGAACGCCGATTAGTTAATTACAGTACTATTACTATAGGTAATATGCTTTCAAAAAAAAAAAGTAAAATACAAACTTCCTAGCAGCGAAGGCAAAATTAGATTATAGAACCATGGATTGTTTTGCCAAAAGTTCCCCATCACTTATCTTTTTCGTGCTCCCAATAACCTGTTGTGTGTGACTCAATTGGTCAAGAACATAAAGTCCATCTCCAAATCACCAACAATATAAGCCAAGGCATGGACCTTACAGTGCATTGCAAATCAAAAAATGACGACCTTGGAATTCATGTAATTCCCTATCAAAAACCTTGGGAATTTCATTTCCGACCTAATATTTGGGCCACGAAGCTATACTATTGCAGCATGCATGGAAAGGTGCATTCCATTGGTTCGATGTTTTCAATGCTAAAAGAGATTTCCCTTCTTGCCATGTTTGTAGATGGAATATGAAACCAGATGGTCCATGTAGGTTGAATGCTGATACAAATAAGACTGACTCAGGTAGTTAGATTAAGAAGAAATTTAAAACAAGATGAGTCTCATTTTAACGTTTATTTTCTTAAATTTAATAAATAAAATTTATAATTATTGAAATTAATAAATTCATCATGGATGCCATTTAAACATAACACAATAAGTTAGATTGAGAATAAATATAAATAACATGAATGTTATTTAATTAATCTTAATAATGTGATTTAATTATTGATATGATAATGTATTTACTTATTAAAATTAATTTATTAATAATAATAGTCCTTGATAATAGGATTTTATATGTAACTCAAGTAGTTATATTAAAAAAAATAATATGAATCTAAAAATTTCTTATTAGTATCACTTAAATTCATTTTTAATGATATGAATTTGATTTAACTAATTTTCATAATATGATTTCACTATTATAATAATAACTTCATTTGAAACATAAGATGTATTACAAACCATGCAACGCACAAGTATGATACCTAGTTAATAAATAAAATGAATTATTTACTAATAATAACATCAAGGTAATATGATTAAATGTATACATGTATATTCTTCATTTTTTTAAAAAAAAGTGAAGAACTTGGATATTTAAATATTGAAATCAATTTACTAATAATAACATCAATTGAAAATAAGAACATACATATACTTCGTTTCAATAAATAAAATTTATAATAATTAAAATTAATTAATTTATAATTAATGTCATTTACATGCATGTACTTCAAATAGTTAAATTGAGAATAAAGTTTAAAAAGATGAGTTTTATATTTTTAATATTAAAATTCATTCACTTAAACTTTATATATATATAATTTGTAATTATTGTAATTAATCAATTTATTATGAATGTCATTGACACATAACTCAAAAGAAGTTAGATAGAGTATAAATTTATGAATGCTAGTTAATCTTAACAATGTGATTTTATTATTAAAATTAATTTATTAATAATACTAACCATTGACAATGGGAGTTT
>JBBYHM010000027.1:3868543-3913250 GCA_038381775.1 Adansonia rubrostipa
CTAAACTAAATCGTCATGAGATTTTCATATGTATACATATATATATTTATGGAAATAAAGATATATATATATATATAATATTAATGCATATAAAACTTATGCAAAATGCTACGTTGGATGCTGTTAATTTTCATTTTAAAAATATACATGACAGTTTTTTTTTTTCCTTTGCTAATGGAAAATCTTGAGAAAGTAAATTTCACCATTTGCAAAGACATTCTTAACATGGTAAGTGTAAATACTAAGATCAATCTCTTCATTTCCTTAATCTTATATAAATCAAAGACAAAAACCCATAGCTACAAACCCAAAATACTAAGCTCAACAATCTGTTCATTTGAATCCATGGATTCTTATTTCACCAAAAGCTTCTCATTGCTAATCTTTTTCTTGCTTTTAGCAACATGCTGTGAGTCAGCCTTTAGAGAACATGTTGTCGTAGTCCAAATCTCCAACAACATAAGCCAAGGCATGGACCTTACTGTCCATTGCAAATCCAAAGACAACGATCTCGGAACCCACGTAATCCCGTTTCTGAACACTTGGCAGTTCCAGTTCCGACCTAATTTCTGGGGCACGACGCTATTCTTCTGCGGGATGTCGTGGAAAGGTGCGTTCCATTGGATCGACATCTTCGATGGCACTCGAGATTACCCTTATTCCCATCTTTGTAAATGGAGTGTTAAACCAGAAGGTCCATGTCGGTTCACTTTTGATCATGATATCAACAGGACTGATTGTTTCAAGTGGAACCCTAATTAAGTGCTAATACATTACTGCACTTAATAAATTATGTATCTTGTTTTTCGTTTTTAAGATATAAATAAAGACGTATGTTGTTTCCTTTCGATTGTGACAATTCACAGAGCTCCATTCTTGATCCTGCATGCATCCTTATATATAGCTGAAACATTCTTTTTCTACTTGTAAAGAAGGATGTGAAGTTTGAAAACCTTGCAAGTGTGTTTTTTTTTTTTTACATGGCGCGATTTTAAAATGTGATGGCTTTCCCATTGTAATATCATGATGAAACGGAAATTTATAATTTTTGTATTGCTTTAATCTGTTATATTAATTTCCGCAATAATATCAAATTTCTTGAAATATTATCAATTTTATTCCCACGATAACTACGACGCATGACGTAATGCCTACGACACCTATGACCATAATGCTACAAGCGTATCCGTAACAAAATTCATGACTGCGATTTAGAATTGTTTTATTACGTTATCGGGTGGCTGTGTTTCTCAACAAAAGAAGCTTTGAAAAAAACAAAATTAAAAGTATAAAAATAAATTGAATAGTATCAAGAATGAAAACCTTTCTACGTGAGTTTAAAAGGATGATCTTAGGGTATATTCAACTGTTACTACTTAGGATAGCAGCGGATGGATTACCTGCATTTTTTTAAATATTTTAATCCACCTACGGTTAATTTATTTGATATCTGAATTTATTTATTATTCTTTTACTAGTTTAATGTTGCTATTCAAATTTGCATTTATTATAGATAGTAATATCTAAATCCGATAAATATATGATAATATGAATTTATTAAATTAATTTTTTAAAGATAAAATATAAAACTAAATAAAAAATAAATATATAAACAATTATCAAATTCGGATATCTGAGTTCATCATCTATATAAATAAAGTAAATTCGACTAACACATTCACATATTTGATTCTATCTGCATCAAAATTAAAGCAAATTTAGATTACTGATATCAAATTATTTATATCTAAATCTACTCTAAATCTATGGTAGATAATAAATCTAATATTTAAATAATAAAGTTATACGATTATGCAATTTATAAAAAAATGTAGCACATAATGTTGGGTATCCTATCCATTTCCATCCCCTTCTGACTTAAAAATCCATTGTCCCCTAAATCTTACCCCATTTTTTAAATCCCTTTAAATATAATTTATTCATCATTTAAAAATAAAATAAAATCATGTTTTTTTTGAATTCGGCCTATTTTGTAAAATTTATATTTTGATATGATAAATGTTTTAAAATTTTAATTTAAACCTCATTCATTTTATTAGCTTAATTTTCTTCATTACTTTTTTAATCAATCACGTAGAGACATTTACATTAATTATTATGCTTTCATTATATGTTCATAAGAGAAAAACAAATGAAATATGTAGTTTTTTTTTTTTTTTTGGTAGTATGGAATAATTCTGTGCATGTTTTAATTATTTTAGTTAGAGTATAGATTTTTTTTTTTTTTACATTGAGATTTTAATTAGTATTAAAATTTCACATATGCAATATTTATTATAATGTTTAAAAATTGAAAAATTTGTATTTGTTTATAATAAATTTATTTATTATTTGTAATTTGTATCATATATAATATTTAAATTTAATATTTTCATTCTCAAATTGTTTATAGTCAGGTCAATCGAAGCTTGGATAGAAAAACTTTTGCTTGCTTAAGACCTGGTTCGACCTGTAAGGCCTTCAAAGCTTTTTTTAATATTAGAAAATTATTTTTTATGATTAAATAAAATATATTTTATAAGTTTTTCATGACAATTTTGTTTTTACTTTATATATATATATATATATATATATATATGGCTACAATTAATGCCTTCGGTTCATCGGTTTGTGAAACAAAAAGATGAGAGAAGGGGTTTGGAAGTTTTGTCGGAAGAAACACTCAATAGCTGTTTTGTGGAAGGAGATCATGAAAGTGAGCTAACGCCGTTACATGACGTTTTCAGTCGCATCATATTTATTGTAATTATGAATATAATAAATATTATTGTTATTAATTACAATAAATATTGATCGTAAATATTGATAATAAAAAAAATTAAAATCATAAAATAACAACCATAACTTCAAGTTGCCGCCGCTATCTCCTCTTGTAATTCCTAAGCATGCTATCATTGCTGTGGGTATGCTGGGAAATTAAGGTAGATTATATTATCCCAACTTTTTATTTTTCTATCATGCATGAGTATTAAAATATAATTTTTTAAATTTATGAAAAATTAAAAAAAAAAAATTAACCATGTCGTCTCATAACTATATTTAGCACTTATTTTGTCTTTTGCTGCAACGAACTAGAGATAAGGGATCATTTGTTTTTTTGATTGTGGGTAGGAGATTTTGAAGTGGACTTGTGGGCCGGCAAATCCTCCCTAAATAGGTCTGGGCTCAAGTCTTAATTTTCTGGCCTTTATCCAACCCGATTTAAAACAATAATTTTATATTAAAAATAATATATTTTATTTAAATTTAATTATAAAATATATAAAAATTAATATAAAAATTAATTTTTAATAGGATGAACATCAATTCACGCTTAAACGAGCAAACTGGACCTGATCAAATTCAAATTTAAAATTTAAAAGTTTTTGAAGCTATAACCGATTCGACAATTCCAAGTCTATTTTGAAGCTCTGAGGTCTTAACAATTGAGCTCCAAGCTGGGCAGAGGAATTGAAGTGGGCTTTGCAAAGGCTCAGGGAAACGGCCCCGTCTTAAATATTATAATTATTTTTAATATATTATTTATTTATATAAATTTAGAAATGTTAGTAATTTATATTATAAAAATTTAACACATTTATATATTTTATAATATTTATATTATGTCAAATTATGTTATTTAATTATATATTATTCAAAATTATCAAATTGAAGATGCTCAACACATATCGATCAAGTTGTTCGTTTCAGGATGTTTGGTCTGTATATTATACAGCTGCTGACTCTGCTAATAGGAACTTCATGTAATAATCGAGGTTTCAAGATTTATCCATGGAGTAGATCGTAACTCAAAAATTTTATTTTATTTTTATTGTCTATTTTCAGGTTTAGTGAAGTTTAGATTGATATAAAAATCTATTTTACTGTTTATTACATTATTAAAATATTATATTTATATTCATATATTTTTATAATTAAATTTAAATAAAAACATTCTTTATTTATTAAATAATAATTTAAATCAAATTGAACCGAACTGATTTGAATTTATAAAACCTTATCTGAAGCTAAATCTATACTTGACCCTACAATGGAAGAGACAAAAATCAAACCGAAACTAGACTGAACATTACGGTTTGAATTGGGTTTTTTGTCAGCCCTAGGAGCAAGTGAGGAATTATGCACAAGATATGATGGAAGAAACAAGCATGAAGAAGGGAGGCCCAAAAAAGAAGCCCATGTATGTAGACAATCTGAATTCAGCACCACCCCCAAACTTTTATTCACTAAAAATTGAACAAAAATGACACAATGCATCCAACTTGGAATGCTTACCTATCATGAGAGCCCGATGAACCCTCCTGATGATGCAATCGACGCCTTCGGTTAGCTCTCTTATGGGCACGACTCTGTGCTCGACTCGGCATACTAGAGGGGATCGAGTGATGAATCTCATCCGATGCAGCCGTATAACCAAAAACACAATCTAGCGGGTCTGCCATCAGGTCGGTACCAGAGTTCACCTGAAGTAAAAAGGGCGGTCAGAAAACCGATCAAATACTGTTTTTGGAGGGACATAATGTAAATAGTTATAGACCTAATTAATTGACGAATAACTCCATAACTTATTTTAAGCCAAAAGTAAGTCCTAGAAATTTGTTCCCAACACAATCAGCGTTAATCCGAAAAACTGCTAGTTTGCTTTCACAGCATAAAATCACCAAACACTCAGTTTTAAACTATATTTCTCTGACTCTTCATTTTTCTTTAAGTACTCATATCCGATATATTTTTGGATATGGACATAGGAATATAACTCTTCCAAAATCCTCCAAAGACATGGGAAAACTTAGAAAAACTTGAACATACCAGGATCAGAAACATACTCATATCCGACAATCATACTTGAGTTTTAGTAACATAGAATGAAAAGAGCTGAGTTCACTATACGTGCTCAATAACAATATAAATAGGTCTAGAGTCTCTGTTCTATATCTCAATGCACCTTTTTGTACAACTTCATTACAAGGTTACAATAATGTTGTGAGTTGTGACAATGTGAAAGAAACTTACTGCATTTACGGGAATTTGCTCGGACCTCAACTCGGTCCTTTTCCGGTCAAAGTTATTGTGGACATCACCAGGGGTTGCATTATGGGAGACATCCGGAGAATCATTATGAGTTCTTTGATCCTGATCAACATTGTCGCCAAAGAAATTTCGATAACGCCACCTTAACCTCGGCTCTGATGTTGAATCATCAAATACTTCCTCTAAATAGAAATGTTTCGAGATAAGCTGCATCTTCCAAGGATCATGCCGGTATTTCTTCACTATTCTGTTAATCAAATTCAGCTTATAAATACGAAAATTTAGCAATAGCGATTGTATACAAGTATCTATTAACATGCACCAATAGAACATGTAAGCAGATGACAAGAACATAGTAGAGAAGGAAACATTGACTGTTTTAAAGTACAGTAAAAGTTACGTAACTTGAATCAGCTTTTGTTTTTAATCAGAAACGAACTTTGTAATTTAACTTGAAGAAAGTACAAAACAAAATGAAGAGCAAAGATTCGGGTTTACATCTCACAGCACATTTGTAGCTAGAGGTGAGCAAAAGTCGGTTGAAACCAACTTGAGTCGGTTCCATCAGTTCAGTTAGACCAGTCTTGATGTATGTCAGTTTAACATGTTCGTTTTAATAGGTTAAGCCGGTCAGTTTTGCAATTTGTAAAATCTGAAACTGAAATGACTGACTTATATGTATTACATTAATACATTACAATATATTTTTAAATATATTTATAATATGATATAAACCCACACCCACTAACCCAAACCAATACCTAGTTAGCCACCCATGACCCAACCCACAATCCAGCTAAGATAACTATAGTAACTGAGATAACCGACCGAACCAACCGAACTATGTTAGTTCAGTTATTTTCGGTTATGTAACTGAGGTTGTTTCAGTTATTTTCCTTACTGAAGTTAGTTAGGTTGGTTTTTTGGGTTTTCAGACAAACCCAACCAATTGCTTAATCCTATATGTAGCCATAATGTGGCAGATACTATTAAAATTTTTGTTGGAAAACTTCGTCCCCAAAAGAAAATTTTTAAAAATTGGAAACATTTAGTATATCCGCAAAACATTATGTAAACTAGAATTAACCATCAGCTCATACTCCCCAAACATCTTCAGCATCCATACTTAAATATCTAATAGACTAGAAAAAAAAATTTTTCTACATTGCTCCGACCCTTCATTTTTCTTGAAGTACTTGTGTCTGACGCATATCAAGGCCACATACGACCCTCCAAGAACCCAAAAATACATGGAAAAACATAGGAAGATACCTGTGTCGGACACATGCCCGTCGGACACATGCCCATATCCAAGTCTAAGTAACATTTAAAAATGAAAAAGAAATTCAAGTACAAAAGAACGAATCATCTTTACCTGATAACAAAATCGTTCAAAGATCATTCTCCTGATATCGATGTAGTTATCAATAGTATCCTTAAGAATGAAATGACCTACCTAAAAATGCTTTTTATTCACCTAAAGAAATTTACACCCAAATCTATGAAGCATTATAATGATAAATCCAATAAAATGACTTTTACTCTACTTGTTGATTTAATGCTTGTAGAATTTATACTTATCATCGAGCTGAACCTTATAAGTCTCAAGAATTTCAGAATGCAAATTACATACATATATCCTGTTATTTCAACTTCAAAGGCAACATATGAACAATAAATCCAATGGAAATTAAGGCTGTTAATTTAGTAGAGGATCCAAAAGACCAAACATGTATTTTAGTGACTGTATATCTAGTATGTCTATGAATCCCTTAAAACATTATTATTTTTCATATTACTTTACCCTATGTTGCTCTGACTCTTTATTTTTCTTAGTGTACCCATCTCCGACATTCATGTTCGACGCATATCCAGACATAGGTACAGGGATATGACCCTCTTAAGACTCTCCAAATATACGGAAAAATTTAGGAAAGAAAAAAGATGAACATACTGGTGTTAGGCAAATAACCCATGCCCAACACTCACCTGAGTCTGAGTAACTAAAACTTGTAATTGGAAATTTTCAACAAAAAATTGAAAATGATACATACATATTTGCTAATTCTCTCTGCATCTGAGTTCCATCTAATGCAAGAATATGGTCAACACATGAATCTAGTGAATTACCAAATCTCCAAAATCCAAGTATTATGGCAGCTCCTGCAAATGTGAAGACACAATTGTCAATTAAAAATAATAGTTGTAATGAGTGCTTATGCATGTTCATACATGATCAGCCAGAGAGAGAGAAAGTTACCACCGGAGAGGTTTACCCGAAGTAACCTATTCAGCTTCCATGTTGCTGACAGAAAGAATAAATAATTATCAGAAATCTTGAAAAGACAATATCCAAAATTGTTAGAATAAGTTGAATAAACAAAAACCTGGGTATAACCAAAATGATTTGAGAATTATTCAGATAATCTTAAGACAATGATTAACACATCAAGGCAGAGCAGCAGCACCGGTATCAAAGCGAATGATAATGAGACAGTATGGAGTCAACAAAGAACTTACCTCTATAAGCTATGTTACTCTGACTCTTCATTTTTCTTGAAGTACCCTTGCCCGACACATATTTAGACATGAGTATTGGGATATGACCCTCCAAGGACCCTCCAAATACATGGAGAAACTTAGAAAAAAAATTAAACATAGCTATGTTGGACACTTATCCACATTTGACACTAACACCCGTGTCCGAGTAACATAGTCCATACGTATTTTACTATCCAATGGAAGCTTTATTAAAGAATAGAAAGAACTGCTACACAACAGTTAGGAAAAGACCAACTTGTGACAAGTACTTACTAGCAAAACCTATATTTCTCCCGACTCTTCATTTTTCTAGAAGTACTTGTATCGGACACATTTTCAGATATGAGTATGGGATATAACCCTCCAAGGAGCCTCGTAATACATGGAATGGCACACATACATGTATCCGACACTCACATCCAAGTTCGAGTAACATAGAACCAAACTTCTAGTTAAAGCTTGGACAAGAAATCACTCTTGAGAAAGCAATTGCATCTTCAAAATAGAATCATGATCAAATTAAAATCCTTAGCCAAACAAGCAAGCTATTCAAATTTGTTGTTAACTGTTAAGGGTTATGCCAAAGTCATATAACCACGAATGGTGCTTACAATGAAAAATTGGTTTGAATTTTTTTTTCCTTTTACAAATTTGCATGTAAGTCAATTGTACCTGCCATAATCCTTTTTAATTACGTCCAAGGGCTAAAACGTATTAAATACCATCTTAGCTTTGCAAGGTTCAGCAGCTATATAAAACCTGAAGAAAAACACACTACGGACCCAATAGCCACTACATAAAATACGTCATGTTCAATTTTTCCTAATCTTTACTCTTGAAAGTACAGATTACCATACTAAGAGAAACTTCAAGATCCGAAAACCAAGTATTATGAATCTAGAATGAATTCATACAAGCAACAAATTTCAAAATTTAAAAGCCACCATCTAAATATTGAAGTTGAAAAAAAAAAGATCAACAAGAACGATACTAAACAAAACATCATTCATTGCAAAAGACATAATCTTTTAATTATTAAAAGAAGGAAAAAAGGACCAAGTATCTTTAAGCACCAGCGGATATATCAACCCCAATCATGCTTGAGCTTATGCTCTATGTATTAAAACCCATATCTATGCATCGTTGGACAAAGGTATGTGTACAACATACATATGTTCAATTTTTTTCAAGATTTTCATGTATTTGAAGAGTCTTTGGAGGTTAATACCCCCATATCTATATCTGGATATAAGTTGGACACCGATATTTCAAAAAAATAAAGAATCGGAGCATCATAGATATCCATTCAAAACAAAGAAACAGTAAAAATGTGCATGAAAACATAGATACCTGCCCAGACAAGACCACCTCCAGCAATTACACCAGCCGTGAACTGATTGAGTGCCTGGGACTTGCATCTTTGAAAAATATTTTCCTCTTGCCGGCTCAATTGCTCCTAAGAAAACAACAGCATATTTTTAAGGTAATAATGTTACAGATATTGAAGGTCGTCCCTGGCGCCATTGTCAAATCTCTAATTGCTAATCAGCTTGATCCTGGCTTTCATATCATGGAAAAAAAAAATCTCTTTATGCAAAACGAGGGAAGGCCGATGCCATGACCCACCGATTGTTAGTATTACCAGACAATTTCTAGACAAATTAACAGTTTTGAAACAACTTGGATTGGT
Organism: Adansonia rubrostipa; assembly: GCA_038381775.1. Lineage (NCBI taxonomy): Eukaryota > Viridiplantae > Streptophyta > Magnoliopsida > Malvales > Malvaceae > Adansonia > Adansonia rubrostipa. Next base: position 3,877,827 of record JBBYHM010000027.1, read on the forward strand.
TTCCAGGCACTGTTTTAGTTGGTAATTTTTGTGAAAAAAGCAACTTTCTTTAATTTCTGATTCCATGGATCCCCCCAAAGCAAAGAAATTGATTCCAGGAATTAACAAGTGAAAGGTTCTTAAAATGGCGAAAAACTGAGGGGAAATTGAAAGAGTACCTTTCTGGACCTAAGATTCTGTTCAAGCTCAAACAAAGCGTCACCCATTTCTCCTCCAAATTCAGCTGCTTGGCTGATGATGATGATTGACTGATGAGGGTTGAGAGCCTGAGAGACTCTCTCGAGACTGTACAAAAAGAAGCTTCAAGCTTGTTCATGTTCTTGGGCCATGGCCCAGTTCTGTTGATAAGTTCGTTCAATGAACCCATAATTAAAAAATTATGGGTGAAATTTGAATTTTGAGAGAATATTTTTATTTAATTGAATTTTACAGCCGTGATTTTTGATTATTAGTTTAATTTATTAATTAAATTGATTAAATTTTTTATTTAAATTAAATAATTTTAAATTTCAAAAACATTTTTTAATATTAAATAATTAATAAACTATGAACTTTGCACGAGTGATATGATATTTTATTTGAATTTAAGAAAATTATGAGTTTAAATATTTTATATAAATTTACTGGAAAAATTTTCAGGAAACTAATTTTTTGTCTCTATTTTCTCTGATTTTTTTACTAGGTTTTTTTTACCATCGGAAGAATTGTAAGCCGATCCAAGTGACATCTAATTTTAGGTAAGTATCGGAACGGATAAATCTCTAATTTTTAATTAAGTCAATTCGATCAACAAGTCAAGTATAAATTTTTATCACTAATTTTATCACTCTATTTGTATTTTTAGTAATATAGAATAAAGTTAATGAAAATTATAATCACACTTTTTTTTTCAACAACCAAAAATAAATAAATAAAAATAGCATGTAAATTATAAAAAAAAAATCACAGTAGTAGAAAAATATCTCTAGCTCAAAACAAAAGTATGGCGTAATAAAATGATTACATTACTTCTACTCCATTTTAAAAATATATTAACAAAAAAAAGGGGAATATTCAATTTCGATTATCTTTAATAATAAAAAATAAATTAACAAAATTCGACCTTCATCTATATTGCAATGGTAAGATTACCCTTTATTATAAAAAAAAAAAAAATTCTTTCATTTTAGACCTCGTACTTCCTTCCATTTGTCCAGGGTTCCAAATGTTGAAAATATAATTCGTATATGTATATTATATTTTTATATGTTTATTATTATAGTCATGCTTAATGTATAATAAATTTATATATTTTGATATTATAAAAATTTTTATATATTAATATATCCATATCATATTTATATATATATTTTTTAATTTTAAAGGTATAATTCATTATTAATACTAGTTCCTTTTCACTTGTCAGGTATTTCTAGAAGTGCACATCAGTTAAGCCAAGCCGGATTTTGGTTAGACTTAAGCTTGATGTTAACATTATTTATGGTTATCTAAGCCCGACTTGACTTAAAATTCGGACCTCAAATTTTATCCAAACTCGGCCATATCAGTAAATTGATAATCTAAACATGTTTAAGCCCACCTATATTATATTTTATTATTTTATTTTAAAATTTAATATTTTTTAATTTAATAATTTTTTTATCAAATTTTAAAATATAAATAACATAATGTATTTTTTTAATGTTTATATTATAATGCTATATATATTTGTTCTTTACAAGATAAAAACTATATAATGTATATAAATAAAAATTAATTTATATTATATAATTGAAAATGGGCTGGGTTAGACTTTTATTTTGAATGTTAGAGCCAAAGCTTGGCCCATTTTTTAAGCAGATCTTATTTTTTTTGCCCAAGATTAATTTTCGAGTCTAATATTTTTGTCTAAATCCTCTTAAATATTAAAAGTGCTCTTGAGTTTGGACAAATAGTTCAATCCACGAACACCTCTATGTACTTCTCATGGTTAACTTTTATTTTTTTTATAAAGAGTTTATTTTTGAAATATTGATAATAAATTTTTTAATTTTATAAATAAAATTTAAAAATTATAATTTTTTTAAAAAATTATTTTTTTATTTTTTAAAATATTTGTCATTGTTCTAGCCCATTTTGAAATCTAAAACTCCAAAGATGGTAGATGAAATGATTTCTTTTTCTTTAATAAGATATTTAAATAATATATATGATTAAATACATATATGTGTATAATTATATTATACATAGCATGAAAAGTTTTTTTCACGAATAAAAGCAAACGAAACTTCAAGAAAACATAAAAAAGAAACAAATAAAATAACAATTATGTTAAAAAAATAGTAGAAGTGTTCAAAAAATAATAAAATGACATAAAAACATTCTTTTTAAACAAAAATAATATAAAAATATGACATAAAATATATAAAATCAAATAAAATAAATATTTTATTAAAATTTATTTCATTATCAATTGATAATATCATATAAATTAACATTAGTTTATTATAATGCATATTATAATTGTAAAAGTTGTCCCCTAAGCAACTAGAGTGCTTGATTGGTGATTTTAAGTCATTTGTTAAGAGACAATGTTTGTTTTAGCTGTTAATTAAGTAATTCAAATATGAAGAAAAGAAAGAAAACAAAGAAGGAAAGAAAGGAAAGGAAAGGAAAGGGGAAAAAGAGAAAGAGGAAGTTAGGAAGGGAAAGAAAAGAAATAAGGAAAAGAAAGGAAAGAAGAAAGAAAAAAAATTACATATTCGTATTCATATTATTTTTAATGTGTTTAAAGTATTATAAATTTATTTTAATTTATATGTTAATAATTTATTTTATGTATATTTGGACATATTTGTGTATAACTATCGTATGCATGTTTTTTAATTTTTTATGTTATTTTGTATAGTGTTTTAATTTATTTCATGTTTTACAGAGTTTGCTATTGTGATTCATTTTAAATAAAATTGTGTTTATGTCATATATATGTTGTGTCTTAATTCGTCACGTATTTTGCATTATTTTTCATGATGATTCAATTTAGAAACATCGTGATGTGTTCACTTTTGTGTTCTTTTTTTGTATACGCTCATAATTTGTTTTATATATATTTTAATATATTTGTGTATTCGTCTTATGTTCATTTTACTCTTCTTATTGTATCGTATTTTATTGATGTTCTCATGATGTATTTGTATTATGTTTTAATTCATTTCATACTTTGCATATTCGCCATAGTGATTTAATTTTAATTCTAACTTATTTAGTTAAGAATTAGATAATTATATCCACCATACATTAATATAATTAAAATAAATATCATTTTTAAAATTTTAATTTAATTTTTCAAAATGCAGTGGGAGACATATTCCAGTATACATAAAAGCAATAATGTTGAAAAACCTTTTTGATCCAACATTGAAAAACATTTGAATTTGCAAAAATAAACATTTTTATTTATTAAATTTTTAAATAAATATTAGTAAAATTTAATAAATTTGTAGATAAAATTTTAATTAAATAAACTTATTTGATTAGTAAGATTTATTCAATTTAAAACCAAAAATTGTGCGTAAGTCAAAGGAAACTTTACATACATTAGATGTTAGATTAATGCAATTATATGTTCAATATATAATTATTATATAAAAATAAAAAATATATATTCTAATGAAAAGTATGTTACAATGAAAATGCAAATTTGAAGGAGATGAATATATACTAATTAGAAAAAATCAGATCGGATTGACCCATCAACCTATTCAATCAAAAATTGATAGGTTTAGCAATTCAACTCTAATGATAAAACCAAAAATATATTGAATTAGAAAGAATTGATGAAAAACCGAAATCCAAGAATCAAAGAAATCGATAAAAACCTACTAAAACTGGTCATAGTAATTATTTTGTAGGTTTTGGGCTATTTTCCCCTAGCAATTAGCCATTAGGACATTTTTCCTTCTCTTTTCCCCTTAGGTAATGTTGGGTATCATTATTAAGATTACTATAGGATATAATTACCTTAGTGACAAGATTGCTAAGGTAATTTAATTACTAGTGATCTTAAATTATAATATTTGATATAATATAATAGATCATTAGCAAATTTAAACTACTATGTTTAATATTAAAAAATTTATTTAATGTATAACATTAAAAATAACTTTATTGTTAATAATAAGATTATTTAATAAAAGTGGTAGTTTCAATTTTTATAGAATGAACAATTTGTAAAATAAAAATTTATTATTTTACAAAAACTTATAAGGTCAGAATTAGTATTTATGAGTATAATTTAAAGTCTTAACATATTCATATTTAATGGTCATATAAATTGTGTTGTATAAGATGATTAAAAAGTGGAGATTTGTTTATCAAAATTAAAAATTTATAGAGAAATATATTTCAATGGGCATCACCTCAAGGTTAAATTTATCTTAATACAGTTTTGAATATCACTTTATTTCGATGATAAAACTTTTTCACTCCTTTGAATGGGATTTAGATCACCCCACAATGAGGTGATCTAAGATCACTGTCACATAAGATTCTTTAGTTACTACTAAGCACTATGATTTAATCACCACCTTAATTCATTTGATAGTTGACAATCAATTTTAATGGGATTCTATTAATGGGTATTAAACAATATTAATCAAATTTTAGGTGCTTTAGTTATGTTCTTACTCCCTGTATTTATATAGGAATAGATTTGAAAAATTTGAATGTCTTAATTTTTAAATTTCACTAGTTAGCTCTCTATTTTAGTTTCAAATGCCAATCAGATGAAGTTTTTTCTATTTTTTGAAATTTTTATTTATGTCATTTATATTTTGTAGTTATGGTTAAATCAATCGATTCAATATATTGAATTGAAGGTGCGACTGATTTAACTTTTGATTTGGTTTTTATTTCGTGTGTGTATATCTATCATTAAACTAATTTATACTATATATAAAAGCCTTGACTGAGTTTAGTGTCACGAGTCAAGCGACACCAACTCAATATATTTAGAAATTAAAGATATTTAAGTCTTTTAATTTTAAAAAATAACAACTTGAAAATAAATTTTTTAGTTTATCTTTTAATTTAGAAAAATAACTACTCAATTTAAAAAGCTATCTCTTTATTTTTTAACTTATTATTTTTTAAAACAAAATAAATTTTTTAAATTATATATTTTTTCATCCACTTTTTGTGATTGTGATAAATTCTAGTATAATTAATATTAATAAAAATAAATTATTTAATTAATACTAATTAAAAATATATAAATATTGTGAATGATTTTATGGTAATATTGGTATATTAATATATAAATATTTGAAAAATTAAAAAAAAAATCCCGAAGCAACATGTCAGCAAAATTTCCAGCTATATGTTAAAAAGGAAAAAATTCAATCTATCCAAAATCAATTCTAATGTGTGAGAGTCAAGATGTCATGACCATAGTCATTTATAGGATTGCATAAGTTGGTTCAAATCAATTTAACTGACTTCATTAATAAAATTTAATTAATTTGATTCGATTAAGTCGGTTTGATAATTATGTCAATTTTTTATGTCGATATATTTGATTAATTCGATTAGTTATCGATTAATAAAATTATTAATTAAACCGTTCGAATTAATCAAACTTTTAATATTTAATATTTAATATTTAATGATTATATATTTATATATATTAATAGCCCAATTAAACTCATACCCAAACCAAATATACAACTCACTAGCCTAAGACTCAACAAATCCATTTAATTGAACTAACCGACTAAATCGATTGAAATTTTGTCTGTTTGATTAATTCGATTATGATAAAAAAAGTCTGTCGGTTCGATTGGTTTCTCTAGCTAAGTCTATTAATTCGATTTTAGATTTTTTTAACTAAACCAATTGAATCGATCGAATGCACAGTCCTAATCATTTGTTCGCTTGGATGATTTTTACGTACTTCGGCTAATTTTCGAGCGCTAACTGATATGATTTATAAGTTATCCTACAGTTTAATACATTTTAAAATATAAAATATATTAATATTTATATATTTTTTATAATTAAATTTAAATTTAAATATTTTTATTATTTAAATAGTATTATAATTAAATCATATCAATATAAATTATAAAAATTTATCTATCAATAGGTCAAACTACTAAATCCGGTAAACTTTTGACATCTTTACCTTTTTGCCTTTCTCTTTTTCTTCATTCACTTACTTCATCTCTCTCTCTCTCTCTCTCTCTCTCTCTCTCTCTCTCTCTCTCTCTCTCTCTCTCTCTCTATATATATATATATATATATATATCTTGGCATCTGAAGCCAAGCAAAATTTATGAGTAATTCAATGTGACATTTTGCTTTTTTCTTGCCATTCAATGGAATCTAGATATTGTTTGCCATAGATTGGATTTTATTACTTGGTTTATGATGATTTAATGAACTGGTTTTCAATCAGAATTAAATATATAATATTATATTAAAAATATAAAAAATATATTTAATTATTTATATATTTATAGGAGAATTTGTAACTCATATTTTTATTAGGTATGTTTGGATAAGTATATATGATATTAGTACTAAACCTGTTTATGAGTCGGTTAAGTTGGTTCGGGTTTAGATCGGGTTCATATATGATGTTAACATATTATAAGCTTATTTAGGCTCAGCCAGACCTGAAATATGAGTAAGTTTTTTGTCTAACCTTTCAATATCTATAAATCTATAATCTAAGCCTGTTTAAATTCGTTTTATATTATATTTTGTTTTTCTAAATACATTTTTAAGTTAATAATTATATATTTTTAATAAGTTTTTTATTAATATTCTTTTAAAAATGTATGATATGACTTTCATTATAAAAATATTTTGATAAGTTAACAACTAGTAAAATAAAATTATAATAACTGTTATAAAATATAAATTTTGCAATTAAAAAAAATCTTATTCAGCTTAAAATTCTTTATCGAAGTCTCAACTTATTTTTTAAACAAGCTTTTTTCTTGCCCAAACCCAATTTTTGGGTTTAATACTTTCGTCAAAACTCTCTCAAATGTCGAGCAAGCCTTTGAGTCTGAAGAAATAGTTCAGCCTTTGAAAAAGTCTAATAAGTATTTTACTTAAATGCGATCCAAACAATCCAACCTCTATTCATGGATACTTTATTTGAGACAATAATTCAGTCAGAGATTTTAATATTAGCATAGATAATAAAAATAATTTATTTCATATTTTTTAATTATAATTTATTTCACATATGTTTTATTAAATTAATTTTTTAATTATAATTTATTTCACATATGTTTTATTAAATTAATTTTTTAATATAAAAGAATGTTTAATTCAAGTTTGAGGTATTTTAAATTTAACCTATTTTAATTTAAGTTAATTTAATTTTAAATTATTTTATATTTAAATCATTATACGTTGATATCATTTTAAATTCGAATATTTTTGAATTACGATTGTTTTGAAATTTGTGTCATTAACTTTTACAATCAAATTACATTAAATCTAGTTCTGATTCGAATGGAAGGGCTGGCTTTTATGGTTGAGATTAAATTTGACAAATCCATTTTCTTCCATAATGAAACGACAACGATTATCTCGCATCAATCAAAGTGTCTGTCCATTTTCGTAATTGTCTGAAGACTGAAGGGCTAAATATGTCATTCGGCAGATGAAAGTATCCAATCTTAGCATTTTAGGGCTTCAAGTTCGTTGCATTAATGGCGGGAAGAATATCGGGGAAATTTCCCCATCGAAATTCAATTGCGAAACTCAGAACCCCTAAATTCCTACAATGTCTTTCATCGATGAATTTCAAGCCGGTATTTTCTCCCTATTTTCTATTTTTTTAATTTTTCTCTAAATTAATTTTTTGTTTGGGGTTCTTATTTCTACGTCTCATATTCCAAATTCAACAAATATAAACCCTAATTCGAGATTTTCCGCTATAATAATGACATGATAATTAATATCGTTTTGAAATTGATTTTTATTAAAAATTTTACAGATTTGGAAGCACTGCCCAATATTCTCCAGAAAAAGTATGCATTGATGCGTGATCTCGACAAAAGTTTGCAAGGTGTTCCTTCTAAACTTAAAATTTAACTGTTTGGGATTCATTTGAAATGTATAATTTTACCTTGTTAACTATCCAACAGAGAAAAACCGTTACAATTTCAATTTCAAGTCATGGGACTTGAATCCCACGTTGGAGAGTAAAGACTTTCCTTGTGTGTTTATATAGACCTAGGCTCTCTCACCTCAATAGTTAGCTTTTGGGTGTAATTTTCCAAAAGTCCATATCAAATGATAAATTTAGAATAAATAAAAGCAATGAAATGAAATCCCGTTTTTCCATTTTGTTTGAAATTCTACCCTTTGTTGATTTATATGAACAGAAATTGTGAGGCAAAATGAACAACGTTGTGAACAAGAAATAGAGGATATAAAAAGAGGCGTGAGGGCTGGAAACATTACTCCAGATGCTTCACTTATTAGATTCTCTGATGAGGCACTCGACGAACAAAAGCATAGCATTAGGATTGCAGATGAAAAGGTTGCCTTGGCAATTCAGACATATGATTTGGTGCGTGGTTTTTCCATCGGAACTCTGATATTTGATCGCTGAATGTATTTATGTGATTCATATGCAATAGCTATGATCGAGAAATCTGATTAATTTTTTGATTCTTGGTTCGTGTTGGTGCTGTTCTAAGGCAGTGTTTTAATGTAGAAAAGTGTAAGCAGAAAATGCTGTTTGATTCTTTTAGCATTGGCTGCCTTAGGATAGAGAAGTTGTGTATCTATAATCTTTTAAATGGGTGCATGTTTTTTATGTTAAAACTTAAAAAATCTCCGGATATGGTGTCTATAGTATATCGTGGTTATATTTAGTCTTTTCCAAGATTTCCATGTATTTGTAAGATCCTTGGAGTATCATATCCCTGTAATGTGTCTGAATATATATCGAACATAGGTACTTAAAGAAAAATGAAGAGTGAAAGAAACATAGTATTGACCTAAAAGTTACAAATACGAAGTCATATCAATAAGATGGTGGATGGTTTTCTTTTCATGAAAAGAATATATCGAAGTTGATTGGTTTTGTTTTTAATATGATTGCTAAATTGATATTAGATTTAACAGAAATCATGTTAAAATTTCAATGCTCGATGGAACTATTTTTGCATCGTTATTACTTATTTCCATTTATGATATAATATGTTCAGGTTGATTCACATATACAGCAACTTGATCAATATTTGAAAATGTCTGATGAAGAGCTACGGCGTGGTATGTGGCTGATTTTTCCACCTCGACCACTATTTAATGAATCATTTGCTTGCCTTTTAGCCCTCTGATCGTTGTCACATCTGTAATCTGTACTCTGTAATTTGTTTTCGACAGAAAGAGAGAATGCTGCTGCTGCTACTGCATCACCTGCTCCGAGTCCTGATGGAACCACTAAATCCAGAAGGTCTAGTGAAAGCAGAAGAGGAGGGCGTAAAAAGTATGCACCTATCATATACAAAGCTCATTTATGGTTTCCTTGTAGGCTATTCAATTTTCATCCAGTTGTGAGTCCCGCTTATGAGGACTATATTACTTGGACTTGTGTGTGTCACACACTGATATGTGTCTGACACGGGCATGTTCAGTTTTTTCTAAGATTTCATATTCCCATGCCCAGTTCAGATATATATTGGACACGGGTGTTGTACACGGCTACCTTAAGGAAAACAAAGAGTCAGAGCAACATAGTTTGAGGAAGCTATTTTCTGGATCTTAGTATATTAATTAATTTATTGGTTTTTGCTAAAACTGCTTATAGCAATATGAAATAGATTCTAAAGTCAAGAGAAATGGATTGGGTTTTTCTTTTCTTTTCCCTTTTTTTTTTTTTAAGAGCAGGATTTTAAATTTGGAAATAATTATACTGCCAAAAGGATCCCAAATTCGTTAAATTACAAGCAACAAATGTTTCACTGGTTAAATACATTATATCATTTGAACCACATATCTCTGCAGAACACGACTGGCAACAGCAGCCGCTGCAGCAACAGAAGTGGCAGCAAATCCTACCGGTATGGAATTAGACTTGCCGGTGGATCCTAACGAGCCGACTTACTGTTTGTGCAACCAAGTTAGTTACGGAGAGATGGTGGCATGTGATAACCCTGATGTATGTAACTGAAAGTTCTTTCATGTTTCTTTCTTTGAAACTCTCTATTTTGATCTATATTGAAAATTCTTTTTGCTCATTTTATCAGTGCAAGATAGAATGGTTCCACTTCGGATGTGTTGGTCTGAAGGAACAACCGAAGGGAAAATGGTATTGTTCTGATTGTTCAGCACTGAAAAATCGTCGTAAAGGCAGATCGCGATAATTTTGTTTTTCCGGGTAAGCTATCCTACTGCATTTTTGTAGCCTTAATCCAAAAAATAACGTTTTATGGCCGCATAATCATATGCTGCTTTGTTTGTATCTCTTTTTGAGTAACTTCCTTTGCTCTTTAAAGATTTTAGCTTTGCTATATATGCTATTAGGATGCTTGTACCATTTTGTTTAGAGCTTATCCAAACTATAAATAAATTCTTCCATTTGTTTTAGAGTGTTTTGATTCACAGTGAAGCTTTGAAAGCAAAAAATGATTGTTATATATTCTATTGCTGGCAAATTAAAGTTGTCAACAGGCATTATTGTATTTAGATTAGTTTTAAAAGAAACCAGATCTTTTTTAACATAAGAATTAGCCTAGACCTGATCACGGGGAAGTCCAGGATGGGTTCAAATAGAGTGTTAACATATTATGGGTTTTGCCCTGGTCTGGTTTGGCCCAAAATATGAGTAGTTTTTTTTGTTCAAATTTGTTTATATTTGTAAATGAGTAGTCAAAATCTGTTTAGATTTACCCATATTATATTTTTAATTTTTTAACAAATTTTTTAATTTAACTTTTAGTAATTAAGTATATTTTTTATTATTTTTTTTGTTAATATTACTCAAAAATGCATAGTGTGACTTCTATTATAAAAGTTTCTTAACAAGTTAATAACTAGAGATGTTCATGGGTTGGGCTACCCTCCCAAGTCTAATGGCACGTTTGATATTTGAAAAGGTTTAAGCAAAATTGTTAGACTCGAAAAATGGGCTTGAGAAAAAACTTAAGTCTATTTGGAAAATGGCTTGGGCTTTGGCATCTACTTTCAAGGTTCAAGCTTGCCCCATCTTAATCTATTTTACAATCATATAATATATATTAATTTTTTATTTTTATATATTAAGTAATTTTTATCATATAAAGAATATATGTATGTAATATTATAGTGTAAATATTAAAAAATATGTTAAGTTATTTAAAATTTGAAACTTAATAAAAAAAATATTAAATTTTTTTAAAAAATATATTTGCAAAAAATTATATTAGAAAAAATAATATTAGCGAAACTCAAAAGACTTGAGCTATTCATTTACAAATATAGACATGCTTGAACAAAATATAACTTGGATAGACATAAATAATGCTAATACCATATTAAGCTTGGTTCATAAACACTTCTATTGATAACTATTAAAATGAAATAACTATATATATATATATATTACAAAAAAATAAATTTTATAATTAAAAAAAGAAAAAAAAAAACTTACTCAAGTTAGCCTAGACTCTCGAGGCCAAGATCTATTTTTAAATATGTTTAATTTTTTGCTTAAATTTATTTGTTGAATTTAATATTTTTATCAAAATTTTTTCAAATATTGACTGAACTTTAAGGATTCAGCAAGGAACTGACCCTTACACAAGTCTAATTTAGTTTATTGGATATGTTTGAGTTGAAATCTCAATATCAAGTTGTGCTTAAATAGAGAAACTATGGCTGGAGCAACTGCAATAAGATTTAACTGGGTTAATGACTGTAATGATTGACCAAACACATATGACATGGATCCTAATTAAACCGGGAAGAGTAGGCGTCAGCCACTTCGTAGTTTAATAATAATCAGCTACGAGACGAGTAGAAGGAGGTCATGGGTTCAACACACAGGCCGTCTCCATCGCTTAAATCTGATTCGTATGACTGGCTAATAAGGCTGACAACTATATGCTTGTATTCCATGGTTGACACCCTGAATAGTTTTCCAAAGGCAACTATGGTTTGGACGGTGATCCGAATCTTTTTCCTTTTCTGTTTTAGTAAGATTAGTTTGAAAGTTCATTTTATTATTTAAAATAATATTTAAAAATATTTTTATATTAATATTTATTATTGATATAAATAAGAATATTTTTTATTTAAATAATAATTCAAGTTAAATTAATTTAAATTATGAAAACTTATATCCAAGCTCAATTTATAAATAAATTTATTCTTGATGACACTTTATTTATTTATTTATTTTGGTATAACGAAAGTAATAACTTGAGATATGAAAAAAATTACAAATGCTAAATTCGAATCTCATACTTATTAAATTTTACTTAAAGATAACTAAATGAATCAATTAAGTTAGATGAGATGCCTTGATTAACTTGCTTTATTATTGCTTTTTGTATAATGGAAGTCTTAAGCTATGAGAAAGAGATTGCAAGTGCTAAGTTTAAAACTAATCTGACCCCAAGTTCTTGATTAATTATCTGTTCCATTATCTATTCTCGTATTAAACATAAAGAAAGTCAAGTTGTTTAAGCCTTTCTTACATCTATCAGCTTTTGCTTTCTCAAGCTAACAAATAAGGGACAAGAAAAACTGAAAATTCTGTTTCAAGGTTGGACAACTTAGCTCAAAGAAAAAAAAAATTGAGAGTCAGACGAATTTAATGAAAAATTATTTTAAAATTAAACAAAGTAAATAATTAATAAAATATATAATTTGATCTAATAGTACAATCTTTAAAATAAAAATAAAAAGTTAAAATTTCAAACTTAATCGATTATAAATAAAAATTAAAATGGAATATTAATATATATATATATATATATAATCAGTATTTTTGGTTTTTTCAGTTTTTAACAGATTAAAAATGTTCAGTTAATAATGAAATTCTAGGCATAGGATACTCACTGTCCTTGCATAGATGCCTTCGGATTGAAACAATTACAGTGTGTAGTTTATTGAAATGAAATATAGTTATAATAAAAAAGTTATTTTGTTAAAATAAAATAGAATTTGAATGAAATGAAATAATTATAATAGTAGGTTGATTTAGTGAAATTGAATATTATGAGATTCGAATCTTCGAATCCTTTGACAACACAACCAAGATGACAAGGGGGTTCTCTATCCTTGTAGGATCGCCTAAACTTTTAAAAGGCCTAAATAAACACGGTGGAAATGTCTATGAGCTAGGCCGAAGTTCAAAAATTTTAAATTCTCTACCTAAGACCATTTTTAACTCAACTTATCCATATTATCCATATTTATTTTTTATAATTAATAAAAAATATAAAAATATATTTTATTAATATTTATATATTTTATAATTAAATTTAAATAATTTTTTTAAAATTATTAAATATTAATTTGAGTAATCTAACTCGATCCTAATTGATAAAAAAATATATTGAAAACACGACCCGAGCGGGTAAACAGGTAACCTGGCCCAGTCTGGATCTTGGGAGGAGCAATATTGGGTGTGAAAGGCAATTTGATTAAAGGACTTTAATCAATCCACTTACCAATACCGCCAGGCATTGGTTTTCCGAAGTTGATCCTCTGCGATCAGCAGGTTAAACAAGCCCGAAGTTTTAGCTTGAGGCAAGACGTTATTAGTACTTGTATAAAATTAATGCGAGAGATTTAATAAGATCACAAATATGATCAATCAAACCTTATATTTGAGGAAGAAAGCAATGTTAAAAAAGCCAGACCGCAAGTTAAACTGGTATAATCTTTGTTTACTAATTTATCTAATTACTTTGAATTAAAATAATTTTAAATGTTAAAAAATACTTTTAATGTTAAACAAATAATAATTATAACAAATAATGGATAAGAATATACATTTTAGCTTAATAGTACAATCTTTAATATAAATTTAAAAAGAATTAATTTTTTTAAAAATATAATTAAAAAACCGGTTTTTTTTTCTCCTTTTTTACTGGTTAAAACAATTTTAAGCTAATTCAAATATCACCCACTTTTAAATGTAGCTCCGGGCTAGACTAACTTTAAGTTCCCAATTGAACCAATTCGATTGAACGATCTTATCTAATTTTTTTCATCACATGAAAAAAAACATGAACAAGCAAAAAACATATTATTAAGGCATCCGAACTTAACTGAATGACAATCGCCCACTATTTACCAACCTTTCGAAAGGATGGCTGCACGAGTGGTCCCTGCAAATACATTAAAAAATTTTCATTGTTCAGCTTCGTATGATTTTCAAACTTTGAATCTACAATTTTAAATATGATTTTACAACTATAACACATGTAAAATATTAAATACATGATGCAATATAAATATATTATTCAAATTTATATATTACAAATTATTAACTTATCAAAATCCAAAAAAATATGAAATACCTGAAATAAAATTATGACTCAATAAAATATATAAATATAATATGAATATACGAATTATAAATTACAAATGATTTATTGGGCTGAACAAGTTAACACATGTAGAAAGTAGATATAATTATAACCGAAAGTCAAATGACTTGACAAATAATAAAGCCTCTGAAACAGAGTTAAAAAGACTTAAAATAACCTTTCTAGACTTATGAAAGCGATTTTGCGTTATCAAGCTTACATCATAGGTGGCATTTCTAACATGTTTCACAAGGCCAGTACCAACATTCTTTTAACTTTCTCCTTGAATTCAATGCTCTCTTGTAACGATTACAACATGTTTTATCACATTTATGGCATGATAGCTTTGTTTGATAACCACGTCTCTCAGTCTTTTTAAAGTATTCATATCAGACAAAGTATTCATATCAGACAACTGTATCTAATGCATATTCGAACATAGATATGAAGATATGATCCTTCAAAAATCATTCAAATACATAGAAATCTTAGAAAAAGTATAACATACCAATGCCTAAGACTCACACTCAAGTCCGGTAACATAGCTTTAGACCCGTCAAAAGAGCAGGGGAAGCAAAAAATACAAGCCCACACACGCATATACATTGACAAAATCTCATCACAACAGACAGTAAATAAGTACATAATTTCTCCCATCCTTGTATGTACCTATCCAGAAATTTCTTTATAAACAAAACAACTCAATACCTTGATATTTTCCCAAGATCAAAACTTGCATGGTGCCACGTGCAACTATTACTAGCCCTGCATTTGAACAAAATTAAACCAATGCGCATAACATAAAGAAAGTAATTCAGGAATCTTATTCAGCTTAGTAGTTTCTGGATGCAATCAAACTATTAACAAACATCCTAACTTGCAAGCAAATTTTCAAGTCGGTATTCCTTCTGTACTTTCCATAGATAAAATAATTCTGGTCTATAGCCAACTGTAAAACAAAATCCATCGGATCATCCGATTAGAACAAGAAATTTAGGTTACTCTACATGAACATAGAGTTCCATTTACACAAGCTCATACAAAATGTAAAACCCGTCGACTTCTTGTGCTTTTCTTGACATCACTCATTATCTGCATACTACAATGAGTTAGCAATGTTCATCCCTCATGTTACCAATTCAAATCAATCATGTCGAGAAATCCAGCCATGAGCTCTCCTGTGATCTACTGAATTGATGATTTATGCACCAAAAGTCCAAGGATATATACAAAATTTTACCGGCCTTCCCACAGGATGAATCGAATGCATGAAGAAAATGTACGAAGAAGCTAAACAAGAAAGCAATTCTGCAGATTGCAGCCACAAGATTCTCCAGATTACAGTTTACAATGCTTTTAGTGTAAAAAGTACATTCATGAGAATAAACACTGGAACTAAATTTTGTTACGGCCATTGAGGCTAGCTCACCAATGGCAACTTTCCCCCCATCCCAAACAAATAAATTAGCTGAAAGTAATCAAACATAAGCTCATTACTGCCCAGATACAGAAATCAACTTAAAAAACCTAATTCTTTCATTGCAATCCACATTTTATCAAAAACCGAAATGATTAAAGAATTGGACAAAAACCAATTAAAACTACTCCGTTTTCTAGCATTTAGAAAACATCATCCAGATTCCAACCAACCAACCATAACACATTAAAGTCAAAATTTCCCAAAGGGGTTTTCAACTTCATCAAAAACAAAAGTAAAAAATAGTAAGTTTCACTATCCCAATCTAAATCCATTACAACCAAACTCCTAATTCATTCCTAAAGTAACTAAAGTAACTTAATTTTTTTTTAAAAAAAAAGGCCCAAAAATTTTAAAAAAGAGAGTGAAAGAGACGAGGGGGGAAAAAGGCAGTGCAAGCTAAGCAGAGCACTACCCTTTATCCATAGGCTTCATTGCAGAAAATCCCAACTGCTTATGCCTCCTCATCTCCAATATCTTCCTGTGAGAATTCGAGTGCAACTCACTGGAAAACGTTGGGCTACTTGCCGGACGATACTCAGGCAACAGTCGCCCAGACTTATACCTCACTCCACAAGCATTGCAAAGTGTTTTAGGCCCAAGTGGCCCTGCCCTCCATTGCGGTGTCTTTTCTTCCCCACAATGCTGGCATTTCCTTCCTATAGTCCTCCAACCAGACCCCTTCGCAGTGGCATTGGCATTCTTCACTTTATCCAGAACCCACCAGCCGTTTTCACGGTCCCTCAGGTCCCTACATTTGCGGAGACCTTTGGACCTCGCTTTTACGGGTACCTTAACGTTGCACATTACAATGTTTGCGTTAGTTAAGGTTGTGCTACCGGAACTATTGCTACTGCTGTTGTTGTTATCCAATACCGACATCGAGCTCTGGTGCTTCGTTGCAGTCCCTAAAATATCGACGAATAACGTTTCCACGGCTGGAAATGCATCCTTGTTTGATAACCATTCCAGTTCTTCCTCCGCAAATTCCTGCAAATTTGTTTAAAACAATTTAACTCAGCAGGTTAACTCAGTCAACTCGAACGAGTTAACAATTTTTTAACAAGTGGTTTTCTCTTTTCATTTTTTGTATCACGGGGCACTTTAGTCTTTAGATGGGGATAAAAAGACAAGACTAGGTCTTATAGGATACACCTGCAACAAGTTAAAGAGAATGTTTGAAAGTTGGACAAAACCGACTTTTCGTTATGAGTGGAATTATAAAAAAATAATGGAGTGCTCGTATCAATTTTATCTTTTGTTTTTTCAATTTTATTTATGACTAGAACTCCAAGCCTAGTGAGGAACAGCTCATATCAATAATTGATATTTCCCACTTTGAAATTTTACAATAGCGAGAATACCCTCAATATGATATCCATATTACGCAGTCTTATTCGATAGTGTGAAATCCACATGATGGGTAAATTTGTCTTAACAAAATATCATTGGGCCAATCAAATAATAGGAAGAATCAGTTTCGACTAATTATAAGCCATCCGTTTCGGAAAAAATGAAAATATTAAAAAAACCATGTGATTCAATTCAATGCCGACGGGTTTGACCCGCACCGGGTTAATTTCAATCCTGGCTCGGAAAAATCGCCCGAGTTCGACCAAGCCAAAAAACCTACCAAACAGCACAGATTCGGCCGAGTTAGCACCAAACTCGGTCTCTTTCAGTCCCGTCAAGAATACATAACGCAAGAAATATTTATTAAAAAAAAGCATAAAATCCATGGAAGAAAGGGAAAAAAAACTTACAGGAAAACAATGGTTAGGGTTAAGAGATGAAGAAGAAGTGTTAATCTTAGACGATTTCTTGTTGTGTTCTTCGTCTTCGTCTTCCTCTCCGACGTCGGAAGCGAAGTCCAATAAGCTGTCCTCGAAACAAGCCGCCATGTCAAACGCTTCCATTTCCCTTCTTAAAAACGAAAGATAAAGCAAAGAAGAAACTAAAAAGGTAAACAAGAAGAACAGATGAAAATCTTTCCTTTTATTATTGTTTTTTAGTGGGAAAATCAGGGGATGTCGATTTTTTTAGGGTTTTTTTTTTTTTTTTTCATTTTGCTTTTAATGGTGGTGAGTAATGTTCGTCTGTAAAGTTGGCCCACAATTCTTTTTTACCTTTTCTTGAAATCAGGACCGTTCGATGAATCTTTTAAAGATTGATTTGATTGTCATTTGGATATCTGAAAGTGGGGCATGCTGAACGGTAATTAAGGAGTGGATGGAGGGAGAGAGGTTCAGTGTAATTATGGTGAACGTGATTAACTGTATATTTCTAACTGTTATTTTTTTTTTTTTTAAGATTTAAACATTTAGTTGCCAATTTATTTTAGTTTGATTTGTTATTTGATGCCGAAAACAATATTAATTTGATATCTAAATGTTTATTCCGTTGAGTATATTGGCATTTTGAAATAATATTGTTTTGACATAATAGTCTATAATTAATTAAAGCGTGACACATAATAAAATATTATGTTATCGTAAAAAGTTTATAAAAATTAAAAAATAAAACAGTTAAAATTTTTTGAAATTTTTTATGTTTATACAATTATTAATTGTCACATCGATATTTGACCAAGGTGTTACTCTAAAAAATCAACATGCTTAATGGGTGGTCGGTTGAATTGGTAAGTATTCCTTTTCTCGGGTTCGAGTTTTTTATATAAAAACACCCTCGCTGGAAAGGCTCTACCCCTGCTATGAATCTCAACTAATTTGAGTCAGATTAGTGGAAGCTAAAAAGACTTTCAGATACTGATAATTTCACAAAAAAAAAGGGGGGAAGAGTATAGGAGTATACTTAACCATTTTCAAAAGTGACTTATTATTAGACCAATTCAAGGGTTAAGATATATATCCAAACTCGAAAATTTATATGATATTTTAAAAGGTTTGAAATAAATGATAAAAAAGAGAGAGTTGTTTAGAAAAATAAGTCAATTTTTTACTTCAACATTTAAGGTCCAAATTTGAATCATTTTCTATTATATAATATATATTATTTTATATGGGTCCGCTTAACATGGTGTTTATGTTAAAGATTTTTTTATTTACTACTTTAAAAAAGTTTTTTTTTCATTTAATAAATTACTTTTGCAAAATTCAAAAAAAAAGTAATATATTAATTATATTTTTTTTTCATATATAGTGGCACGATAATGCGAACCTTAGGATGAAAACACAATCTAAAACCCTTAGGATCATCTTAAAAATCAAGCAAAGAGAACTTGACCCTATTAGGACCAAGGTTATAAGAATCTTGATTGCCACAAGTTACCTTCATAAATCAATATGAGTTCTTGTTTAAAGAACAAAAAAAAAAGTTCTCACAAAATGAAAAAAAAACCCTCAAGATATTTTTTTTTCTATTCAAAATCTATTGAATTATATGGATGAGATAGCCTTATATAGGCCTCAAATCTGTAAAGTCCTAATTAAACAAGGAGAATCGTAATCAATAAAAAAAAGTCTATTCTTTATAAGATTTATCTAAACAACTTAAAATACTGAACATAATCTAATGAAGAAGGATAAAATTTATTCCTTGCCATAATCTGATTATAAATCATCTAAACAAATTAAAAAGTTAAAGGTCAAACTCTTAT
This sequence comes from Adansonia rubrostipa, assembly GCA_038381775.1. Classification (NCBI taxonomy): domain Eukaryota; kingdom Viridiplantae; phylum Streptophyta; class Magnoliopsida; order Malvales; family Malvaceae; genus Adansonia; species Adansonia rubrostipa. Next base: position 3,897,448 of record JBBYHM010000027.1, read on the forward strand.
TCAAAAAAATCAAAAATAAAAAATCCTAAACTATTGGGCCATGAATACATGCAAATTGGGCTCCATTCATCTTAGACATACGAATTGGATTCCAAGTTTTATTCTTCACCTTTTCCAATCTCAGTACAATGTAGAAAAGTAATAAATCTTAACAATGCATCTGATTTATTTTGAATAGTTTTTTTTGCTTGCATTTCTATGGTTAATCTTTGCAAAGTTTGCTTCATGCGTTTAGCCTTTGCCTTAGTCATTGGACCTCCAATTTCTCGCAAATAATCAGAAGAATGGTTGGAAATAGTTGTTCATGCAAGTTGATCTCCATCACACAGTTAACATTTTTTTATATTTATATATAATTTATATCATATAAAAAATAAATATAATAATATTTATATATTTTCATATTTTATAATTAAATATAAATAAAATTATTTTTTACTAAGGAATAGTGATTCAACTCATGTAGTCCAATTCAAAAAACTCATATCAGATCAAGTTTATCGAAAAGAGTAGACTATTCGACCTTTAAACAGGTCTAGTTATATTTAAATCTAATTCAAATTTAGCCTAATTTATCAACATCTCTGCTTATTGTTATAATTTTGTTAATATTTATATTTTTATTTGATTTTTAAAATATAATTCTCGCTATACTTTTAAAAAAAATTAAAGTCCAACTGTAACTTTAATAATACATAAATTTCATGTGAGTTTTCATTATTCATTGACGAGGGACATGAATATAAATTTAGGTATTATTGGATATAACTTGAATTTTTCCCCCCTTTTTTTTTAAATGAGAAATGCATATCTATCCTTCTCAAGTTTATAAAAAATATATTCTCTTTAATTTGAAAAATACTCACTTACACTTTTAAAATTTAGTATAAAATACATTAATCTTCAAAATTAATTTTAAAAGAAAAGATAATATGTCATTCGTTAATTATTAATTTTTTTATTTTTTCTCGCCATTTTATTTTATTCAAAACTCTATTTAATTATAAAATTATATTTAATTACTATCGAGTTAAATTTTAATCGAAGTAAACACGTTAAAAATTTTTAATTTATGCCAACATGGATTAGTTCAGTTGCTTGAATACTCGTTAGTGTGCTAGCAAACACCAAGATCCAAGTTTCGCTAAACTTGATAAATAATATATAGGTACGACTATTAACCCTTTCTAAAGTTTGTGGCATACCCTAATCTTGGATTGGGTAATCTTCTTTTACTTAAATTTTTTTATACAAAAAAAATTTTAAAGTTATCTTTAATTCAATATATATTAACTTTGATGCTAATATATTATGTTGTTTTTATTTAAAAATAAAACAACTGCTGTTATTTCAAAAAGTTTGATAAAGAAATCAATTAAAATGAAATAAAAGTAGACAAAAAAATAAAAAAATATTGTATTTTTAATATTTAAAATAAAATTTGAATAAATATGTTTTTAAAAGTAATTGAAGTAAGTTTTTTTTAATAAAATCTCATAAAAGATAATTATATACTTTTTCTTTATTTATTTATTTTTTCTTTAGCCAATTTCATTATCAAAAAAATTTTTAAATAGTGATAATAAATTAATTTTCAATGTTAATACATAATAAAATTAAAAATAATTTTAAAATATTTAACATGCAAATGAAGTGAAAATGTGACCATTGTCATGATCAAGCACTCTTTTTTCTGTCTAATTTTGTCATACTAAGCAAAACTGACTTCTGACCAACCTGCAAAGGTTTATGAGGTTGGACTAGGTACGAAGAATAAATCTATATAATTAGAATTCAATTTCATAATTATTAATGATAATTTTAATATTATTTAATTTCATTATTTTCTAATTAAAAAAATTTATTGAATAAAAAATGCAAAGTTAAAAAAACAAAATAAATAATAGATAATTAATAAAGAGTATATTTTATTTTTATTTAAAATTAACCTAAAATAATATTTTTTTTGAGAAGTAATATAAGTGGGTTTGTTTCAAATTAAAGAGGAGTGAATGTATTTTTTATCCAACTAGGGGAGGTAAATCTTTTATCCTTTCTTTTATTGGTTTATAATTGATATGGTATTTAGTGTATAAATTCATATGCAGTTAGGAAACTTACCATAACATTATATTAATAATCAAATATAAATTTTAAAAAGTTTAAAATAAATACAAATAATTAATTTTTAATAAGTGATATTATATAACTTATTATTAATGTATAAATGACGATATATCACATATAAATTGTTCTTTCATTGCTTTTATTTCAGAGAGTTAAAACTATTAAAAGAAGGAAAAGTGAGCTACATATGCAAAGGGTCCATTCTAATTACGACTTTAGCGAAGTTTAATACAAAATAAAATTTAAAATTTCACATCATTGAACGATAGAGATGTAACACGTAAGTTATAACGAAGTTTAGTACCAATAAATATGCTTTAAAAAATCCCACTACATTAAACCAATAGGATTATGACACTTAGGTTACCATATATTTTCAAAATAATTTTTTAAAAATCTTTGACTTATCTTAGACACCTCTCGTAGGGACAATATAACCATACATCATATTTTTATTTTTTGTTTTATATATAAGTTAATTATTCATATTTTAAAACCCAATTAAAAAATTTTTCATCGAAGATGAGATACAAAAACCCGTGTATAAACAAATTATTAAACTATTAAAATTTTAAATATAAGTAAAATACATATATTAAATTATATGTAATTCTCATATTAAATTTAATGTTACTAAATCAAATATCATTGGCTCAATTAAAATTTAACGAATCTAAGAAAATAATTATAAAGATTAAAATTAAAAATAAAATATTGATTCACTTAAAAAAAATGCTCGCTTAGAAATGAACTACTCACAATTTTTTACTTATATTTTTTTCATAAAATTATCTACTTAAAAATTAATCTTATTTAAATCTATCACTAAATAGTACTTATTAAACAATGTCCAAAATTAAAAGACATATTGAAATTAAAAGTATTCATGAACTGAACTATTCATTTAAACCTAAAAACCTACCTAACATTTGAAAGAAATTAAGCAAAAGTATAAACCCGAAAAGTAAACTTAAGCTTAAATATAAAATATGTTCAAAAAGTAAACCAAACCTTGATTCCAATATTCAAGACCTAAACTTAATCCGACCCATTTTTAATTATATAATATATATTTATTTTATATTTATATATTATATAATTTTTATCATATAAAAAATAAATATTTATAAAATTATATTGTAAATATTAAAAAATATATTAATTTAATTATATTTTAAAAATTAATAAACTAAAGATTAAAATTTAAAAAAATGCTCAAAATAAATTAAAAAAATATAATATAAATAACCTTAAATAAATTTATATTAGTTATTTACAAATATAAACAAATTTAAATAAAACTTAAAACATATATTCCTAAGCTTACTTAAATAAACATAAATAATATTTATATTGTACTTATAGCCCAATTCAAACTCCACCAAACTCCCGAACAAATACAATATACAAAATTAACGGTATCTACCTCTTGCGCAATGACATTAGATTCCAAAAAATTTTAATTTTTTTGCAAACCCTCGCTAACTTAAAAATCTATTTTATTATTCATTTCATTTTTAAAATATTATTTTATACTAATATTTTTATAATAAAATTTAAATAAGAAATTATTTTTACCATAAATTAATAATTCTAGAATTTAGAAAGAAAAACCTTGTCCGGATATAAGAACAATGACGAGAATCTTCGTAAGAATTCATAGTCTATCAATGGCAAAAATGCGTGGAAGATCTTTCTTTTTTTTTTGGGGCCCCCAACAAAACATGGTTCCTAGATAAACCAATTCTTTCTAGCAACAAAAATCTCTTTTAACCTACAACTTGCTCCCTCTATCCTTACGATTCCATGGATGCCTTTCTTACTGAAACAATTTCGATCAGTGCATCGTTAGGAAATTAACCTCAATAATCCATATCACCCATACCGCCAGGCATTGCCGGAGCATCCTTCTCGTCCTTTGGAAGTTCAACTACGACAGCTTCGGTGGTTGTCATCAATGATGACACACTGCATTACAAAGGCAACATACTTGGCTTTTGAGTTTTAAAAACTATTAAACGCAAAGCCGAGCAATAATACATGAATAACCTTAAAGAAAGAGATTTATAGTTTACCTTGCAGCATCAACCAAAGCAGTTCTAATTACTTTCAATGGGTCGATAATACCAGCCTTTACCATATCGACATATTCACCTGGTTATCAAACAAATTGAAGCATTCGCGGCATTAGTTTGTAAATATATGAAATGCTGGAAACTTCAGAGTCATTCACTCACCTTTGGCGGCATCATACCCAAGGTCAGGGTTATCCTGTTCCAACAGTTTACCGACAACAACAGCTCCCTCCGCTCCCGCGTTTGAAGCAATTGTGTACACAGGCGTCTGCAAACAAGAATTTCATTTACAAGGGAGAGTGGAACTTACAAATCAAAATTACCTGCATGTTGAAACCTTATAGTGGAAGAGCTGTCTAAACTTTTCAAAAGCTATGTTTCTTGGACTTAGGTGTGCGTGTCGGATATGAATATGCATCCAAAACAGGTGTGTTCAATTTTTTAAAGTTTGTCCATAGACTTGAAAGGTCTTTTGAAGGTCATATACTCGTAGCCATGTCCGTTCAGACACGGATGTCAAGCACAGGTAATTCAAGAAAAATGAAAAGTCAGAAAACGTAGTTCGATAATACATCTAGAAAAGAATTTAAGAAAGAAGTTTTGCGAAGTTGGTGAATCTAACACGCAGAAAAGATTTACTAACCTTCAGAGCATTCTGTATAATCTGAACACCAATCTTCTGGTCAAAGTTAGCTGTAGGTAACTTGTCCAACTCTTTAGATGCATATAGAAGAGCAACACCACCACCTAGACAGTGGATAACTCGTTAATTAATGTTTCGACTAATTCCAAGTCAATCAGAACCTCGTGGAAAACCACAAGACTAAAAAGTTCTTACCTGGCACAATACCCTCCTCTACAGCAGCCTTGGTGGCATTTAATGCATCTGTAACTCTATCTTTCTTCTCACCAACTTCAGCTTCACTAGCTCCTCCAATCTGCAACAACCAAAAAATTCCGAGCTTCGTTACCTCCATTGAAGAAGCAACAAATAGGAGCGAAGGCAGCTACCACATTTCTAAATTTACAGGTTAAATCCCAAAAGGTACTATACTATACTACACCTTCAAGACAGCAACACCACCGGAAAGCTTTGCCAATCTTTCTTGCAACTTTTCCTTATCATAATCAGAGGTGCTTAATTCAATTGCTGTCCTAATCTGTTATATGAAAGACAAACATTATAATCTGAATTATTAAGGAAATGGCATAGAGTTCAACAATCAAAAGATGGCTAAAAAGACCTGCTCACATCGTTCTTCAATGGCTTTCTTGTCACCGTTCCCATCAAGAATAACAGTGTCATCCTTTGATACAGTAACCTATAACAGCCAACTCAGAAAGAATCATGCATCAAAATAGATGTCTACACATATACAAAAAGGGATTAAATAGTTGCTATTTTTACCAAACTCAAGAACTTCCTTCTTACATGAAGCCGATTGAAAATCACATCAGGCAGAGAGTTTTCATGTTTACAAAATACATATTCATACCTTTTTGCAAGTGCCAAGCATGTTCTGATCTACCTTTTCAAGGTTCATGCCAAGTTCGTCAGTTATAACCTACAGTAGAGAAGTAACAGATATAATTCATCAAGAGTTCATGCAAATTCATTTCAATGGAACTGTATGCTATGAAACAGACAATCTCGTCTAGTGGAAAGTTGACTCACCTCACCTCCTGTAAGGACAGCAAGATCATGCAGACTAGCCTTCCTGTTCTCTCCAAAGCCAGGGGCTTTGATGGCACAAACCTTCATAATACATAATCCACATATAATTAGCAAGCATTCCTTAAATGAGGAAAATTACAAAAATTCACTCAGACAGAAAATTGAACCTTGATTCCAGCACGAAGCTTGTTAAGAATAAGCGTTGCAAGTGCTTCACTCTCTACATCTTCAGCCACAATCAACAAGGGCCTTTGTTTCTGAACAAATATAGAAATAAAATAAAAAAAATAAAGTTTAAGACAGTTTTAGTAAGAAAAAAAAAAATTCTTGATGAATGATGATTATCCAAAACGTTGTTAGGTAGGATTGTCTGAATGCATGCATTGACTGAAATTTCCTCACCTTTAAAGCTAGCTCTAGCACTTTCACCACAGCATTTAAGCTCGATATTTTCTTCTCATGGATTAGGATAAGAGGATCATCTAATTCCTGCCATAAAACAATGAAGTGAATCAGCATCATCACATGGTCAAGACTCAGGAGATACCCCACAAGTTCAGTCAGAAGAGAAACCAGTTACTTACACATTTTTGGTTTTTCGTATTGGTGACGAAATATGGAGATATGTAGCCCCTGTCAAGCTTCATGCCCTCAACAACTTCCAACTCATTAAATAATGTTTTCCCATCCTGCATGGGTTCAAGTCACAATAAGACAGCATATCATGTGTAAATTAAAAAAAAAAAAAACAAGCAAGAGACTTAGCATATGACAAGCACAAGCAACCAAAACTTGAATTAAAAGAAAAATATTATGAACAAGCAAAAATACCATGAAGGTATCAAAACTTACCTGAATTGTGATCACCCCTTCCTTTCCAACCTTTTCCATGGCTTTTGCAATTAGCTCACCAATTTCCCTCTCTCCATTAGCTGATATTGTTCCAACCTGTAACAAAATATTTACATAAAAGCCTTAGTAAATTTAAAGCTCACTACGATTTTTGTTTTGTTTCTAAAACACTGCATGACCCAGATTGCAATAAGCTTTTTAACAAAAAAAAATTTTGAATAAGTAAACCAACCTGAGCTATCTCTTCAGATGTGCTAATCATCCGTGCCCGGCTTTTCAAGTTTGTTACAACAGTATCAACCGCCATTGTTATGCCGCGCCTCAGGTCCATTGCATTCATTCCTGCAGCAACTGACTTGCATCCCTCTGCAAATATTGCTTGTGTAAGTACCGTTGCACATGTAGTCCCTGCAAAGGTATCGAAGAATTCTCATGACTTGGCTCACTACATATAAAATGCATTCATTTTTGAACTAGAATGTCCAGGCTGACCAAGTTGGTCCATGCAAAAATGATGCATCTACAATAGAATTAAAGACCAATAACCACAAGCAAGTATCTAAAACAGAGTTAAAAGATTTCAAATGAATGTATTAGATTTGTGTAAGTGATTGTGCCTGACTTACCATCACCAGCTACATCATTGGTGGCATTGGCAACTTGTTTCACAAGACTAGCACCAACATTCTTAACTTTATCCTTGAATTCAATGCTCTTTGCAACAGTTACACCATCTTTAGTCACTTTTGGAGCACCATAGCTTTGTTCAAGAACCACATTCCGCCCCTTTCAACCAAAAAAAAAAAAAGGGAAAAACGTTAACAAAAGTTTCATCACAGTACATATACATAATTAACATCATTTCTTCCTTTCATCAATAATCCTACCCCTAATTTTAAGTCCCTACTTCTTATTCAATACAGAAGAAGAGCTACAATCTGTTTTAATCAACGGCTAACCCCAAAACCTCACAACAGCCAACCGAAGACATAAAGGAACGATTCATAGAAATGAAAATAGGGAACATTGAAATTACCTTAGGTCCCATGGTGACTTTAACAGCACTAGCAAGCTCTTCAACACCTTTAAGCATCAAAGCTCGAGCTTCAACGCCAAATTTAATATCTTTTGCTGCATAGTTCCTATTCCAACCCAATCTACTACCAATCTAACACAAACCAATATATATATATATATATATATAAATCAATAAAAAAAGTCAAATCAACCTTAACAAAACAAAGAAAACAAAGAGATAGTAACTGCTGCTAACTAACTACCTGATGTTTAGTGTTCCTAGCAATTCTGAAAATACAAAGAGAGAGTGAGAGAGAATTAGTTTTATTTTAAAACGAACAAAACTGAAACTTGAAAAATGATCAAATGAAATAATGTGTTGAATCAAAGTGAACGTAGTACCTAGCTTTAGAAGCAAGACTTGAAGCGAAACGATACATGGTTTATTTCCGAGGAAAGAAAGAAGAGAAAAGAAGAAAACTCGAGAAAGTGAGTGAGAGCACAGGGAAATGAGAGAGTGTTGGCAACACAAACAAATAAAAAGAGAGAAACCCAGGAAGAGATGAGAAGGGTCTAGAAAGCCTATTCAAACTTTAGGGTTTAGGGTTTTATGTCCTTCCTTTTACTGTTTCTTTTAACTTTCTACAGTGGTTGCTGACCCGTGACAACGGGAATGGGGATGCATGCAGATAATGATGAAATAACTGGGAATTATATACGGATTCAATCAAATTTGAATGGATTTAAAATTAATTAAATTGATAAAAAAATTTAAAATTAAATTTTATTTTTTTAATTGTGATAATTATAAAAAATTTTATGTACCTTATTATTTTTTCAATTAAATATTTAAAAAAAATTTTGCTCAAATAAAGACTCTCAACTCTCGTTTTATTGTTAAATTAATCTCATTTACCAATATTGATAAAAAAATTAATGTGACATTTTCAACCAATTACAACATGTCAAGTGTATTAAATAAAGCCACATTAGTAAAAATATAAAAATAATTTTTAAATTCAAAAAATTCAAAAAAAAAAGAAATGTAAAAAGAGTAAAAATAAAAATTCAAAAATATTATAAAATTAAAAAGCATCATTTTTTAAATTGAATTGAATTGTTACCATTTTTAAGGGCATGTAAATTAGTTGAAATTCTATTGAAATACACAACTAAAATTCTAACTCTAAAAAAGTCTAGACTAATAGCTAGACTTGTCTAGACCTGTTCAAAGGCCGAGCACCCTGCCTAGTTCTATCGGGCCTAAGCTTTTATTTGATTATTTTGAGTCAACCTGACTTGAAACAATATTTTTATTTAAATTTAATTATAAATATATATAAATATTTATATAAAAATAAATTTTTAATATATTTTTTTAATAGAAGTGAATTATGATTCGGACAAACGGTACAAGCCAAGCTAAATACAGGCCTCAGTTTAAAATTTAAAATTTTTTGAGTCATGGCTCAACCCAAAGACACCTCCACTAGCAACTTAGATTCAAGCCAGAGAACAGTTTCTTGTATTACAAGGCAAAAAGCCGAAACAACTGCAACAAAGCCTTCAAATCTACAATTTGCACCAATTTCACCCTTCTACTCCAAACTCAAAAACACAACACCGCCAAACACAGAATCATGAAAATGCAAATTAATTAAATAAATAATAAATAAATAAAAACAATACATCGAAAACCCTAATTCACAGATTTCAAGCTGCTGGCTGGCAATTTTGCTTGTGTTTCAACAGAGGTTTCTTTTCTAGCCTGTGAAATTCTGTTGGCGTAAAGAGTCACCAGGCGCAACTGGGTGCCATTGAGATCCTGCAAGTATGGTAGGAATGCCTTCCCGAGCACGACATAAATGTCGACCAGGCAGAAAACGACGGTCTGTCACCAGCACGGCCAAACAGATAATTGAAAATAGTGAGCATGACTGATCAATTAATACTGGTCAAGGAGAAAGCTAAACAAGCAGTCTATGTTATTCAGACTCGAGGAAGAGTCCTGGAAATTGGTATGTTTTAGACATTGATATGTTTTAATTTTTTCTAAAATTTTTCATGGATTTGGAGGATCCTTGGAGGGTCATATTCCCACACCTATTTCCGAATATGTGTCAGACACAAATGTCGCATATAGTTACTATAAGAAAAATGGAGTCGGAGAAAAATAGCAAGCGGTGATCAATTATTGGTTTAACTGGCTATTCAAACAATCTATATTAGTAATTAGGCATTTAGGTGAATAGGTAAATGCAGATTTCGTGCATTGTTTTATTGTTCTGGAACTCATCATTCTTTTAGCCTTCAGATCCCTAAGACTTAAATATCACTCCAGATATGTAACCTAGCACATTCACCATGAACCAAAAAAAAAAAAAAATGCGATAAAACTTTTAATAGCAACTCTGATAGATTAGTTCTAAATATCAGCAACCACAAATGGATTGCAACAAGCTCTGTTACTTGGACTGAGGTGTGTCAGATACCGGTATGCATCCAAAACGGATATGTTCAACTTTTCTAAGTTTTTCCATGTATTTGGAGGGTCCTTGGAGAGTCATATCCTCATACCTATATCCGAAAATATGGTGGACACGAGTATCAGACAAGGATACTTCAAGAAAAGTGAACGCTCAGGTGAATAGGTGTGTCAGATAGACTTGAGGAAAGTTATGGTTAAGGTGTAATAAGCTAATTAGTGATTGGTGGCAATACCATTGCATGTATTTTAGGGATCTAAGTTCAACATTTCCTACATCAAAAGGCGTTTTAAGGTTTTCTTTGGCTGTCGAAAGGGCTCAAAGTTCCAATAGCACTCATAGAGCTATCAGGAAATAGAACAGAGCTGCAACAAATGTATCGAGGAGCAAAAAGTTCTACCTTGCGAACTTCAGCACTCTGATTGCTGAATGCCATGAAAAGAACTGGTAAAAATGAAGGTAGCTGAGCCAGTAGTTCCTCTTGAGAAAGCCGGCGCACAAGCTTGCAAAATAAGAAAAAAAATGAGTCTATTATGGGACAATGAAACAAGGGTAACAGATTACTTGGGCTTTAATATAATGTTATGCATCCAACGAAAAAAATTATTGGCCATAGGTGAAGCCATGTAACTCGAATATAAGGTTACAACTAGATGATATTGCTTATTTATGCTTTGAAATTTCATTTTATGTCATTCTTATTTGGACGAACAGCTTACAGTTCGCAACCAGTGTTGATCTTGGAAAGAAAGAGCTCCAATATTTGGCACCTTTAGTTTCAGTAAACCACTTTTTCATCATTAAATTTCCCCAACTCAAAACATCGTAAGGATAACTACTCAGCTATGGAATACTATGTTATTCAGACTCAAGTGAGAGTGTTAGATACGGATATGTGTCCAAGATGGGTATCTTCAATTTATTATAAGTTGTCCATGTATTTGGAGGGTCCTTGGAGGGTCATATTCTCATACCTATGTCCAAATATATGTCAGGTGCGGGTACTTCAAATAAAGAGTCAAAGCAACATAGATGGAATACCTTTGTTAATGTCTTGATGCAAATAATAAGAGTTTTCTCATCTTCAGTGATTAAAAGGGTGACAATAACCTGCAACTCAGAAAATGAAACAAAATTCATGCCGGAAAAATTCAACATTAGTGCTAAAAAACTTTATAAAAGTTGAATAATCATACACTCAGACATTTGAAAGGATCATATTCTGATAAAATCATAGATAAGCACTTCTCAGCTTCAATCGAAACCTGAAACAGAATCCAAAAGTATTAGGTTCAAGGGAAGGGGTAACATTAGGTCAAAGTCCGCATTAAACAACTGATGAAAACAGTGGCACCTTGGAAGCATCGTCCTTTGCAATATGAAGTAACTTTTCTATTACAATTTCAATAGAATCTTCCATCACATCTTTCTGGATCCACAAAACACAGATCAAGAACACATTAGAAAATATTAAAAAAAAAATAGACGAAAGGAAAATTTTGGAGAGAATTAAACTACTCAGAACTTCATTGGATGCAAAAAATGTTAGTTTTAGTTCCGCAAACCTGTTTGTTCACCATGTCAACTACTAACTGCAAGGTTACTTCCCTGGTCGAAGAATCAGGATCATCCAACGCCTCAACAATAACTTTCAGAATCTGATTTAAATGCTACAAAAAAATAATCATTCACCAGCATCAGCATATTTCCGCTAAAACTTTATAAAACCTCTTCGACATGTTACTGATTAAGAATCCATCCATCAAACCGAAAAAAAAAAAAAAAACCTGTCTCCCTCATGCATGCCATTACAGCTATATTAACTCTTGGCGTAGATGTTCATGCCAGGCATATTTTAAGATTTGAAAAGTAATTCTTGATTGATGTGTTGGAAATCAAATTGCTCGTAAACATAAATGGCAATTAACATACTGTCTTCGATTTCATGACCATGCATGTTTATACACGTTGGACAAGCACATCTTCGACAGTGGAGATCTTAAACATAGTTGATTACAAACTGTTTAGATTATAGCCCTACGCTTATTCTTGCAAGGAAATGAGTGTCTGAATTTCAATTAGTTTATACCTTTGTCCACATGGAATAGTTAGCATTCATGGAAGCCTCTATGAGTTGCTGAAGTGCTCGCCGTCTAACTGCTGCACTCTCCTTATTGTTAGAAATCTAGAAAATGCCAAGAGTACGAAGGCAATGAGTTTAATGGTTTCTAGACAATAACAGAAAAACAAAAACAAAATTACTCTGATAAAATAAACTTTTTTACAAAACGGGACAAGTAAAACGGGGCGATGGGCTAACAAAGGGGATCTTTAACATTCATAGTTCACCTGGTGAAGAATTTGAGGAATGATGATACGCGATTTTAGAGAAGGGCAAATCTTAGTATTGCTAGAATTCTCACAACTATGATTGACATCGACAAAAGTGTCAATACCAACATTGGAACTTCTTACTCCAAGATGATTGGAGTTTGTCATCTTATTCATGTCAAAACACGATGAAGGCAAGCAATTATTCATAACATTTTCAAAATCAACACCATCAGGGTGGCTCGTAGAGGATTCTACATTTTCATCAGCACCGGTGGCACTGCAAATAAAGACGTTATTAGCGCCACCTTCAAGATTCCGATATAAATTTTCCTGAGCTTCGCTGGATAGTTTTTGGGCAATAGGTTCTAAAATTTGCCTTGGTTCTTGTACAGAGAACAACTTCTTGCTGTTATCGATGTCAGTAGAACCTGAAGAATACCTTCCAAAACAGTAAGCTTTCTTCAATACACCGGTAGATTCACCATCAGGAGAAAGTCCGATATCAGATGGCTCATGAATGTTTCTAGGACGCGGCCTTTCTCTCTTGTTCTGCAGGAAGTTCATAAGATCCATTTCAATTCGAGGAGTTTGCAGCCTAAGAATTCGCCTTAGAGAATTTTGCTCTTCAGCTGACATACACATGATATAGTTTATAACACCAGTCGAATCGTAATGAGTATGTACGGAGACAATGCAAGAAATGGCTGCTTCTTTTAGTTTTGTGTTTTTATCATAGATCAAAGGCATCAATTTAGCAAGCCACAGCTTTAGAATGCCGCTATTAGCAGCACCTTCTGAATTCGAAGCATTCTTCTTGAAGGAAGCGATTGCATATTCTATAACAGCCAGTTTCGCCTTCGGCGATCTCTGTTCATCTAATGCACGGAGCAACGCAGGTAAAAGAGAATCTATACCATAGGCTTTGCTTACGACTTCCAAATTCATTATAGAAAGCTGCCGAACTAATTCCTTGGGATCAATTAACCTTGAAAACACGTGGTGTAAGATTCGATCCAAGTAACTTTCGAAAGGTTTTCTACACACTGGGATTATATCTGCAAGGGCCGAGAGAGCAGCGTGTGCAACTTTATGGTGGGGATCATCCAAGTGTTGGAAAAACAACTTCATGACTTTCTCGAAATTCTGCGTGACTTCAAGGATACCTTTTTGATCCTGCTGCAACAGGCTTCTGACATAATTAAAAGCAGCAACTCTAGCAGACCAATTAGAATTTGGACTGAGACCTTCTGTCAGAGCCTCCTGGAGTGATGCCGGCCCATCCACATAGTTCGACATTTCACCAAATATCTGATTATCGTCGAGACAGCTTCTACTGTTTCCGGAAACTCGACCGGATATGTTCTTTCTTAAAAGAGGCCTCTGGAAGTTGGGAATAATATTACCCTGGGAGTCTTGAAAATTGGCATCCTTGGAAGAAGTCTCTACATGCTGTCTGTCAATATGCTTGTCTATAGATTTCCTAGCAAACCTTTCATCAGAGTGCTCTTCCATAAAACCATCTCCAGGTTTCTCAGAAGCTTGCTTCCCAGATTTCGAAGACAAAAAAGCTAAAAAAAATTCTATGTTTAGATTAAAGCAGTGAGAAAATAGTCTTATCGAAGTCTCTTCAAGCTTGAATAATTCCAGAAGAACTGCAAATAAATCAGACAATAGAACCCCTACCTTTAATGGTTGGTGCAGTTGAGTCGGTGAAAATAGCATTAGCAGTAACAGCCGAAGCAGTGATAATAGGGGAAAATGGGAGGCCACAAGCCGAAGGAGGGTCAACTCCTGCACTAGGAACCACAAAGAAAATTTTCATCCGCTTTAAGGAATGTATTAATAGCAAAGGAAACACTTGCTTCATGAGTGTGACAGGTATGGAAAGCCCTCAACGGATTTGTTGAGCTACTTAGCATATACCTAAATCAAAGCTAGCTGACCGCTTCTTTTGATAACTGTGTTTCTCAGATATATTTAAACCGGCAAGTGCGTTCTGAATAGCAGGCACCCTCCGTTTGTTTGCAAGTAGCATGTTCTCAAAACTTCTTTCGGTACCATTTCCGTGTGACTTTACTTCGGAGAAAAACGGGCCAGAGGATAGAGGAATGCCTGCCGGTACAGCCCTAATCCGATCCATTGTGGCATCTAAAGAAGTTCCAGGTCCGGGTAAATTTGTAGAAGTAGGTGCATGAAAAGCCTTATGGGATTTACGGACTTCCCGTACTCGAATTGAAGGAGAAGGATGGCGTCTGTGCGTGGCTCCATCTTCATCATTTATCATCTGTTTGATAAATAAACTTATATAATTTACCCAATCAGTCAATCAAAAGTGGAGATTCAAAAAGATAATTAAAAAAAGAGAGATGAAGTTTAAACCCTTTGGATGACAGAATCAAATGACATAAATAGTTGTTGAGAGCGTTCTGGCCAAGTTTTCTTGAACATTCTGTAGCAACGTCGAGCAATTGACCGTACCTTTCATTTTCCAAGATTATTGAAGATAAGCCACATCATTAATCGTAATATCTGTAGTGTAGGTGTGTGTATATATATATATACATTTATACACATGTAATATAATATAACGCAGAACCGACAAATATATGGTAAATGATCTGCGTGTAAAGACATGATATCTAACCAGCAAAGAGGAATGACATCATTCATATCCCTTTCCCCACAAAAAATGCTATTATAGAAAGTGACGGTTAAAATAAATCCGAAACTCATTAGAACAAGGAAAAGAAAGATTAAGAAGTACAACTTCGAGATTAAGAAAAAAAAAAATGAAACAAATTTCTCACCTAGTCCTTATGGTGTAAATAACTCTTTATCAAACAAAACTCTTAGCCTAATTGTAAAAGTAAATTTCAATTACATTATCATTTCATGATGTATTCTAACTGCCACAAACACGTGCAATAATCCATGGCAACAGAAAATAGCTGCTTTATGTAGTTAGTACATGCATTAACTACCTTCCTTTATATTCGCACTTTACTATTTCTTTCAATCTAAAACTCCTTTTAGATCGATTAAAACTAATTAAAGAAGGTTATGATTGCTGATAAGTGCTTAATTTTCTATAAATTATTTTTCTATTTCAATCTTTGGTAGTTATTTTTTATGATTATCATAAGCATTTATTTTTCTTTTCTATTTTGCAGGATTTAATTGGATGAAAAATACAAAAGAAGCAGAAATTGGCTAAGTTAGAGAATTTGTATGGGTTTT